>JAZKJV010001054.1:0-283398 GCA_037367405.1 Ottelia alismoides
TGAGAGAGAGAGAAGGAGAGGAAGAGAGTGGGGGAACGAAGAGGTGTTGTACACATTTTTCTTTTATTGATCTTTCTTCTCCGGTGATTGATGAATACCCATTCATCACTCTTTATTCTTTTATTTTATCTACAAAACCTATGCAAAACACATGTATATTCTTGTAAATAGCATAAATTATCAATTAGCATGCATTATGTAAATATGCATATTTAGCATGTTCTTGTGCATAAATAAAAGAATGAAAGAAATAAAAGAAAAGAGGGAGATATTTAGAATAAATATTGAGCGACCTAATCCCAAGGAGGGCTCAGCATGGGCCTAACCGCAAAAGAACCCAAGCAGAGAGAGATAGGGAAGCTCATATGTGTACATATACCTATGTATATAAATAAAAATTATTTTCCTCTTATTAAAAATAAAAATGTGAGAATATTTATTTGTATATATTTGTAAATACAAAATTAAAATAAAAATGGAGAAAAATAAAAGAAAAGTAAAAATTCGCCTTCTTCATTGTACATAGACCATGTGTATAGAGTAACACATCTATTTATTTTCCCTCTTGTACCCACCATAATTAAAATCTCCAGAAAAATATTTCCACGTTCCTCATTCATGGTGTAACTAAATAAAATAAAACTCATAAAAAATTTAATAAAAAGAAATAAAATAAAAAACCAAAAGTGCACCTTGTATATATACCATGTAAATATGTATATATATCTATTTATTTAGCCTCTGTAAATAATTAATAAAAATAAAATAAAAATACCCTTTTATTCCAAATTTTATTCTATAAAAAAATAAAATATAAAATTGGAATAAAGGTACAAAAAATAAATAATTTAAAAATCAAAAATGAAAAATTCATATTGTATATACCTATATATAATAATAATATTTCGTAAATACCTAATTTATATACAAAAAAATAAAAAAAATCACTAAAAAATAATCTGAAAATAAATAAACATTTTTCATGTTTTAACTTTTTCGAAATTAGGTCATTTATTATTTTTTATCGAGTTTCCAAATAATTAGCAAATGGTGGCTTCCCATTGGTCCACGGGGGATCTTGACCCCCGGTCAACTCCCCCCTGACCACATCCGTCCGGCTGATGGATTCTAACCGATATCTCCAATATTATTTCCGAATCGATCCGAAATCCAAATACTTAAACCCAAGGCTCCGATTGCCAAGGAACGATCCATGATCCTCGCGTGCTTCTCCTCCTAGGGATCTGTTCCTTGGATTGCTCGCCCCGATCCCCATCTTATCGGAACCGTCTTCACTATTTAGCTCAACTCCGACTGCCATTTCACGCCATCTTTGGCATTCCCCCTCGACGCCAATGACCTCTTCTTCTTCGCCAGAGTGACAGCAACGCGGAGGAGGGTAGCCGCGGAGACCCGGGCAGTCGAGAACCACTGATCCGGCGACTTCGTCGCCGTGCGCCACCGCGAGGTGCGCTCAGCCTCGGGAAGCGACGATCCCTTGAGGCTATGACCCCCAGAGCTCCTGAGCTCCAGCACAGTCGACTTCGACGCCAGGTAGCTTCGATAGCCTGTAGAGTAGCATAGGTTTCGATTTTTAGGTTTCTGTTCTTTTAGCTCCGCCGCCGTCGCCAGCCGTCTCCGTCCACCCACTTGTCACTCCGACCCGACCACCACCTTCGCCTTACTCCGCTCCACCTTCTTCACCCAGCCATCCCCTGTCTTGCCCCGGAGCAGGTACTTTACCCCTCCTCCGTTGTCGCCTCGCCGGAGAGTGCCGCTCTGACACATTTAGTTACCCATTTCACCTCTAACCGGGTCCGAGGCAACTTGCCCTCGAGCCCGAGATTGCTTTGGTGCCACTGTGCAGGTCAAAGGATCCCATCTGGGAGGTCGAGTCATTTGGGCACCCGAGCTTCGAGCCTCCTCGTCGCCGGAGCGTCTCCGACGTCTCCAGCCTCATCGGAGGCATCCATTAGCTGCGGACCACCGAGGCAAAGCTCTTCCACACCTCAGTAGCTCAGGAGGAGGTCTCCACGCCATGCATTGGCCGACGAAACTCGTCGGCATCGAGTTCTTGGAGAACCTCCAGTCGCCGTCCGATCAACCTCCCGCTCCAGATCTGATCAGAGCTCGTCTATTCACGAGCAACCTTCACCGTCGATCCATCTGGGAGTCGATCCGGACCATCCATCCATCGAAGGGTTTTCAGCTACCAGCCACCGTTAGATCTTCCACGTGGAGAACTCACGAGCGTCGATCGCGCGAAGGGGCGCCCACTACTTCCAGCCGCCCGATCATCCACGTGGCGTCGTCTCCGCCGTCCGCGTTAATAAAGGGTAAATTTCTTGTAGGCCCTTGTTATTTCTGTTGTTACTTGTCTAGTCCTGTAAATATTTTCTTTTAGTTATTTTTAGTTAGGTAAATTGCAGAAAGGACCTCAGTGCTTTTAGATATTTCTGTTTAATCCATGTGTGTATTGAACACGTGCCTGGACACGTGATTTGGTGGGCATTTTGCACATTTAATCTTGTATTCCTTGCGCGTTATTGTTACTTTTAAATAGAAATTGCAAATATACCCCTCTGAGTCTGAACCACGTGCCTGATGCGTGTTTTGTGGGGATTTTTGCACTTTGGGCCCTGAGTTTTCTCGCATTATTACTGATTGGCCCTTGGAACATATTTTATTTGCATTTAGGTCCCTATGACTGTGAGCCTTCATTCTATTTAAATAAAATAGCAAAACAAGTCCAAATTGTGTGAAAATTGGATACTTGGCTCCTGCCACTGTGTAAAATTTTCACCAAAAATTTGGTACATTTTCTTAGGCTTTTTGTTATTTTTTAAAAATTCAAAAACAGTTGTTTTTGTGTCTGTCCAGATTAGAAAATCATAAAAAATATAAAAACTATTTTAAAAATTCTAAAAAATTGGTATTTGTTAGCGTGTTTGATTTTCTGTGCATTTTTGGCTATTTTTGGACTTGTAAAAACCTTAAAAATTAAAAAACCCTTAAAAACTTATAAAAATTTTAAAAAATTATAGAAAACTCCAAAAATAATAAACTCTTTTTCTGAATTTTTCTTTTTATATATTTTTCAAAAAAATTACCTCCAGGCTATTATAGGACCATTTGATATTTTTCATGACCCTTTGAAGCCTGGCTGGACATAGCACACTGTTTTTGCCTTCTTTGATTTTTAAAAAATTCTATAAAAATTAGAAAAATCTGAAAAATTCACCAAAAACATTAAAAAACTTAAAAAGCATAAAAATATTTTTGTTTGAATTTTTGGACCCTTTTTGAGTGTTTAAATAATTGGTTGAAGTTGCTTTGTTTTGCCTTTTTATTATTTTCCTTCATTATTAAAAATCCAAAAAATATATAAAATAATTAAAAATCCACCAAAAATACTTGTTTTTATTTTCTTTGATTTTTAGACTACTTCGTAGGTTGCGAGGCCAACTCATGCTCCCTGAGTCCGACCCTGGGTGATACACTAGGCTAATCTCATAGCCAGGGCCACTATTTTTGCTTTTATTGTTTTATCTTGTTGTTTGGTGGTCTGCTTATATTTTTCTTGATTGACCGATTTATCTCCGAGATTCGGGTCGCAACGATCCTAGTTCTATTATATTCACCCAAGTCTTGGTGAAATTTCGGTCATCAGAATGGCGTCGTTGCCGGGGAGCACGGCTTAGTAGTCAGTTTTATTTTCATTTTATTTTCTTTTGTTTTTCACGGCTTTCCGTGGCTTTTGTTTGTCCGCGACTTTTCACAGCTCTTTGTTTTTCTTTTATTTTCATTTTCTTTTATTTATTTTTATTTTGTTTTTGGTTGTTTTGTGTGTTTTATTTTTATTTCACATTTTTGTGCATATACCCTGTTTTTAGTTTGTTTGCTTATTTATCTGGTCTGTGACACTCTTCTTGTTTACTTGCGAGGGCCCGAGGACCGATGCAGCTCCTCTCGAGGAGCCAACGCAACCGCGGGAATCGGAGGCGGCTCCCTTCTGTACGGAGCCGCATGAGAGCGTGAGGAGACGAGCAGGAGTGCAGGAACCGTGGAATAGCCACGAAGTAGCATAGTTTAGATTAGGTTTCTTTTTCAGCAGACTATTTATATTGTAATAATACATGTACCAGACTCTCAGACTTGTGGACTTTGCGGGGTCTGTTTCGCCGAGCACCGGTGTGCTCGGGGGACCCCACCGTGGTTTTTGTTTTGACCGCCTTTTCTTTTTCTTTGATTTCACATGGATTTCTGTGCTTGGGCCCCTAGATCTAGGGTTTTTATTTCGTTGAGCCAGGTAGCCTTAGGTCCACAGCCCTAAAAGAATATCTGTTCCTATATATTACGTCTGGACTTAGGCAAATAAATCAGTGCTTCACGATAATAGAAGCTTTTGTTTAGGACGGTTCTCGCATATTCATCTATATAGATTAGTTTTATATTTATGCGCGGATCATAAGTGCATGTAGACTGATGGAGTCAGGTACGTCTTCTATCTCGTGCATGCACATTGATTTCCCGCGCATCGGCTTTTCCAAATTCCTCCCCTTGTTTTCTGGACTTAGGAATAAAAAGAAATCGGAAAATTCGTTAGACGTTTCTTGAAAAATACATAAAAAGAAAAACAATAAAATCGGGACTGCTAATCACACTTGATCTACTGCTATTCACACTTGATCTAAAAGACACCTCATTTGACTATCCGTCTTGGGGAGAGTAACCCCCTCCTTGTTTGGTTTGGATGAGCGAGAAGAGTGACCCGCATCCTAGGCTAGAGCCATATCCGATTTCTTGACTGACTACCGGCCTCGTGTTCGAGACAGTCGGTTGAGAATATTGGATTCCTATCAGCTCACGTAATCGCTCTGAAAGACTGATGTGACACCTAAAATAAAATTGACAAGATAATTGACCGATCTCTTACGGTCTTCAGCTCAGTGTGCGTTGGTGAATCGGGGGTTTGCTTTCTCATCTTGTGTGATTCCAGATCCTTTCTTCCTTCTCCCATCTATCTTCTTCTCCACTTATTCTTTTCTCCCACCCACCCTCCCTTCAGTCTTTTCCCATTCTATTCTCCTTTATCCCTGGATTATGGATCCCCCTCACTTCTGGCCGACTCTTGTGGCTTCTTCTCCATCCTATGACCATCAGTCCAGTCCACCTTCGAGGGAGGTCGGATCCCCGACCAACCTCCCGCTCCCTCCCTCCCATCATTCTTCTGGGCATGATGCGCTAGATGTCCGCGTGGAGCAGATGCGAGACCCGGACGTTGCCATTACTGAGTTGAGAGTGCACTCCGTTCGTGATCAGAGAGAGCAGATGAGACTATCAGATAGATCCTATGCCAGATTGATGGAGGAGCAGATAGGAGAAGGAGCTCAGTCAGCTTCTACACTAGGTCCATTCACTCTGGATTGGGAGCTTCTTCAGAGACTGCCGACATTTCAGGGGAGGTGTACGTATGAGCTGCCCGCGCGGCTAAGGTAGATAAATCAATACGATCGTTGTGACCTCAGTCACTCGGGGCTTAGAGATCAATCAAGAAAAATAATAAGACCACCAATCAGAGATGAAACCAATAAAAGCGAAAATAGCGGTCTTGCTATGATATTAACCTGGTATAGCACCCAGGGTCGAACTCGAGGAGCACGAAATGGCCTCGTGGCCTACGAAGTAGTCTAAAATAAGGAAAAATAAAAACAAATTTTTTTGGTGGATTTTTAATATTTTTATATTTTTTTTGAATTTTTAATTATAAAGAAAATAATAAAACAAGCAAAACACACAACTTTCAACAATTATTTAATTACCCTAAAATGGCCCCAAAAATTTCAAAAAAAAATGTTTTTATGATTTTTATATTTTTTACTGTTTTTGGTGAATTTTTGATAATTTTCTGATTTTTATAGAATTTTCTAAAAATGAAATAAGGCAAAAATAACTGAAAACTGTCAAATCAGGCTTCTAAGATTAAAAATACTAAATGGTCTGATCAAGGCCTGGAGGTATTTTTCGTGTGAAGTATGAACAAAAAGGAACAATCAGGAAAAAGATTTATTATTTTTGGGATTTTCTACTAATTTTTAGAATTTTTATGGGGTTTTAGGGGTTTTTCAATTTTTATATTTTTTATAAATCCAAAAAATGGCCAAAATTGGCCAGAAAATCAAACACACAAAAATAAACAAAATCTATTTTTTTGTAATTTTTAAAAGGGTTTTTTATTTTTTTGTGAATTTTAAAACTGAACAGTCAGAAAAAGAGATGTTTTTGAATTTTTAAAAATAATAAAAATGCTAAAAATGTACCAAATTTTTAATGAAAAATTTACACAGTGGCAGGAGCCACGTATCCAATTTTCATGAAATTTGGACTTGATTTGATATTTTATTAAAATCAAACAACAAGGCACAGTGCACAGGGACCCAAATGCAAGGAAAATAAGTTCTAGGGACTGAAACATAACAAATACAAGAAACTTGGGATCCCTCGTGCAAAATTTCCAAAATCGCACGCGTAAAGCACGTGTCCTGGGCACGGAGGGACCTATGTGCAATAAAAAATACTTCCTAGGACTTAATAGCAATAGATGCTAAAAGTCCAGGGAAGATATTGCAATTTCTCCAATTAATTCAGCACATGTCTCAATAAAACTACGCACAGGGGTATGGATGCAAATAATGAAAACTATATTTCATTCCATAACACCTTAAAACATCAGCCCAAATGTTGCAAATACACCACAAAAATCACGTGACGATGCACGCGTTCCACGTAGACAGGGTTACAAATGCAAATAAAATAAGCACGAGGTCCTAAGTGCAAAATGTCCAGAATAAAAACAACTTAACCAAATTACCCCACTTATGATCCGAGGGCTGAGGATGTGCCACGTGGTGTATCTAACGACTGCAAGGGGGCTGCTCCTCGACGAAAGACCTCAGGGTGTGATCGAATGGTCGAGAGGGAGCCACGTGGAAGATCAACGGTTGAGAAATGCTGTAGCTAACCCTTCATTGGACGGACGGTCCAGATTTAGCCTCAGGGGATCAACGGTGGTCTACTGCTCCTCAAATGAACGGTGTGGATTGCAACTGGAGCTCGAGGCTGAATGGACGGCTGGGAAGTCTCCTGGAAGAACAGGTGGTCGGCGAACTTCGCCGGCCCAGGACTCGCGTGGTGGACCTCCCCAGCGGCTGCTAAGATGCAGAAGAGCTCCGCCGTGACGTCCCGCAGCTGATGCTGGTCTCCGATGAGGCCGGCAACGCCAGAGATGCTCCGACGATGGCGGTGGCCTGGAGCTGCTGCTCCTGAATGTTCAGGCCCTCAGATAGGCATGTATTGACCTGCAAAGTAGCGCAACAAACTCCTGGGTCGAGGGCAAAGTGCCTCGACCCGGTTAGGGGTGGCGTGGTGGTCGGATGAAGTGAGATGGTCGACCTCCGGTGAGGCGACGGCGGTGAAGGTCGAAGTCCCCGCTCCGGGGCGAGTCGGGGGTGTGAGTGAGTGCAGAAGGTGCGGAGGAGTCTCGTGAGTGTGAGGGTCGAGTCCGATGGTCGAGAGGATGGCTGAGATGGTCGGAATCGATGGTCGACGGCGAATGGATGATTTGGGCGTAAATGAAAATTCGAGAAAGATAGAAAGATTCAAGCTCATCGGATGGCCGAGGTCGACTGGGAATGAGCTTCTAAAGCTCCTGGTCCTTGCCTCGAGGGTCGTTCGATGCCCGAGGCTCGAGCGCTGCTCCTGGGTGGCGCACGGCGGTGCTAGGCTGCCGGATCAGTGGCCAGGACGCTTCCTCCTCGCTGCGACACCACCAGACGCTAGCTGTCACTCAGGAAAAGGTGGTGGAGGTCCTGGGACGAAAATGAGGAGCCAAAGATGCGTGAAATGTGCGGCAGAGTAGAGATTATAAATGGCTAGGGGTCCGGCTAGATGATGGTCAGGCATGGAATTCGGAGCACGGATCCCCATAACCCACCCCGGGCGTGGATCATAGATGAATCAGGAAGGATTAGGACCCGGGGTTAAGGGGTTTGGCTATCGGATCGAGTGGCGAAAATCGGAAGAAGTCGGGTCGGGGCAACTGGATCCGTCTCTGGTGGTCCTGGGGGGAGAGTTTACCGGGGGTCAACATTCCCCCGTGGACCAACCAGATGCAACCACGTATTAATTATTTAGAAAATAAATAATAAATAGAAAATGGCCAAATTTCACAAAAGTCAAAACATGAAAAATGTTTCATTTATTTTTATCTATTTTTTGCGATTTTTATTTATTTTTTTGAAATAAAAATAAGGTATGTACAATATAGTATATTATATATAGGTATATACACTATATATTTTAATTTTTGATTTTTAATTATTTACTTTTATACATTTTTATTCCAATTTTATATTTTATTTATTTATAGAATAAAATTTGGAATATTTTGGTATTTTTATTTTATTTTTATTATTTATGTACAAGGTAAAATAGTTACTTTTATTTATATACTTATATGGTATATGTACAATGTTGGGATTGGTTCTATTTTTATTTCTTTTTATTTTATTTTTGTTTTTATAATTTTCATTTTATTTATTTACATTATGAAATATAGAATATGTACAATTTTTATGGGATTTTTATTTATTTATTTACAGGGGTAAATAAATATAAGAGTGGTTCTATGTACATGGTGTATCTACAAGGGTGAAGGGATTTTTAATTTCTTTTTAGTTTTCTCATTATTATTTTAATTTTGTATTTACAAATATATACAAATAAATATAAACCCACTTTTATTTTTGTTTTAGAGGAAAATATTTTTATTTAATTACAGGTATATGTACACATGTGTGAGCTTCCTTATCTCTCTCTACTTGGGTTTTTATGCGGTCAGGCCCATGCTGAGCCCTCCCTTGGGATTAGGTCGCTCAATATTTATTCTAAATATCTCCCTCTTTTTCTTTTGTTTCTTTATTCTTTTATTTATGCACAAAAACATGCTAATTATTCAATTTTACACAATGCATGCTGAATGCTAATTATTATTATATACAAGTATCTACATGTGTTTGGCAAAGGTTTTGTAGCTAAAATAAAAGAATAAAGAGTGATGAATGGGTGGTATCCAGCAGAGCCCTATCTTCACTTGTCAGAGTTTGAGGAGTTTTGCAGGACACATCCCTATTCAGATATCACTGCGGAGGAGTTGATGCTGAGGACCTTCCCGTTTACGCTTCATGACAGAGCCATGAGATGACACAGACGATTGGGGAGGAGATTCTCTACGTGGGGAGAGCGGCGTTGAGAGTTTTTACAGAGATACTTTCCCCAGCATAGAGCAGAGTTTATGCGATCTTTGATCACCGAGTTTTCAGTTGACCCCCAGGAGCCACTACATGAGGCATGGCCGAGGTTTCTTGACCTCTTGAGGAGATTTCCTGAGCATGGACTTCCACTGACAGATCTTATTGAGATCTCCATGCGGGGGATGACCGCAGAGCAGATAGCACTGGTGATTACCACATGTGGCGGTTGCAGTTCCGACATTCACTTGCTAGATACCATCTCGAGCTTACTTTCACAGAGATCTTCTTCACGAGATGCCATAGTTGGGACAACACATGCGGATGATGCAGTCCCAGTGGGGTGTGTCGCATTACATGAGGATACAACTTCTACACACCAGCCCGAGGACTTGGATGACCCAATACTACAGAGCACAGAGGAGATGACTGCAATAGCAAAGATTCTGACCCAGAGTCTACTCGAGTTCCTGTTGGTTTTCCAGCTAGAGTTCGAGTCAGCCCCAGAGTTCTCAGTTGAGAGTCTTAGATATCAGATCTTCTAATACTCCAGGAGCCGGAGGAGCCCCCGCTTTTACAGCCATTGATTAAGTCACTTTAGTGTCCAGTCCCGGAGGAGTCAGCTTCTTTTCTGCAGAGACACTTCTCGGAGTTCGACAGCTACCGGGACTCAGCCCAGCAGTCACAGTTCGATGCGGGACACCACTTTGAGAGACCAGATACAGCTAGTCCCGTATTCGAGCCTTTTGTCCTCTACTTTGATGAGACAGACACACTTGCTGAGGACCAGTTGGCAGCCAGCATTGCCGCAGAGCGAGGATCAGCCACATACACATTGCCAGCCTCCGCGATGTTGACCAGTACCTTCTCCTGCTTCCAGATTGCCGAGAGCCACACTTCAGATGATTACGCAGCCTGGTGCACCGAGTGGATACTTGACAGCAAAGCAGATGCCCTTCTAGATCCTGATCCTCTATTTCTCACCGCTGATCTTGTATTTCTCCCCAAGGGTTATCTGCGGGAGAATGCCACCCACGATGAGTACTCGGTTTCACTTCTGAGAGGGCTTCCGATCTGGCGGAACACGAAACTGAGTCTTCTGATCCTTCTGATTCTGAGTCATCTCACCTCGACGACCCTCGCGAGGATGAGCCGATCCTTGAGATATTCAATGATATATTTGATTTGTCTCTACTTTGTGCATTGGATATCAGTTTTCTTAGAGAGTCTCCTGATCTTGACTGTCCACACCTTTTCGAGACACTGATCGATGTGGAGGATTCCATGACTGATCCATCCTTCTCCACGTTTGATTTCTTTGGCTCTACACTTCCACTCCAGTCCGCTCTATAGCTGACGATTTCTTTTGTGCTACTGGATCCCGATCACATACTTCCATATCCTTGGCCGGTAGCAGACACCCGCCTGATTGCATACCTGGGTGTATTTCTTTACACTTTGCATTTCGTCGTTGTTCTCATACCGAGATTGCGACGATGGTACGACATTCGCCTTACAGATGTCGTCCTGAACCTTGACACAGCTTTGTCCTAGCCTTTGCGCCCAGCTAGGGGCGTAAAACCTAGCGCTTGTTGAGAGGCACCTCAAGATTGTACCCTTTTGTATATACGCATTTCGTCTTAGTTTGATCTTTCTTTCTTCCGTGTTTGTTTTCACCCCGGGTCTCGTATAGGATTATCTTTGCTATACTTAGGATATACCTCATCCTAAGTATAGGGAGGTGGAAACACCGAGTTGCTCTCCCATTCTGTTTCATCACTTCTGTTGTTGCCTATACTTAAGGATTCTTCACCTTAAGTATAGGGGGAGTGATGCCCCTCCATCTTGTATATACTTGTTGATTTTCTTCGTATTTTTCTACCCCTGTTTTGCTGCCTATACTTAGGGATATTTTACCCTAAGTATAGGGGGGGGGGTAGACCCTGTACATCCTTCACTCGGATTTCCCTTTGTGTACAACCTGCTATACTTAAGATTATTTGATCCTAAGTACAGGGGGAAATGCCGAGACCCTCTTGATTTTCTATTCTTTGATTCGTCTTTGTATATAGCCTTCCTTTTCACTTCCCTATACTAAGCACGAGTTATGTCTTCTTCATCGCTCTTGACTCTGAGGACATCGTTCGAGCTAAGTATGGGGGGGTATATATTTCATATATACTTTAGCCATAACTCGTACTTTGTGTGAGTGTGTTAATAAATAAAAATGTCTAAAAACCCAAAAATCCATAAAAATTAAAAAATTTTCCTTGTAAATACACATTCTTTTATTGCACATACATAGCTATTGTACAAATTATTTTTGTAAAAATGTTTTCAAAAACTTTTTGTGTAAATAGTGTGTAAATATTTTCTTATCAAAATTATGTATATAGCACAAAATTTTTCCAAAATGTTTTGAAAATCAAAAGTTTGCAAAAATCTCGTGTAAATTTGTGTAAATATTTTGCAAAAATCAAAAGTTTGCATTCATGCATACATCCATGATTTCAAAACATTTTTCAAAAATTTTGCATATGTGTAAATATTTTGTAAAATAGCATCTTTGTATATATTTGTATAGTTTTTCCTGGATTATAGTTGACATTTAAACTAGCCTGGAATTAAATTGGAAAATGGAGCTTGATTAAGATCTTAATCCACCTAATTATAAGAGGAACCTTATAGGGCTTAGGGTTAAGGCTTTTCAGGTCCATAGTGACTTAATTCTTTGAGTCCACTAGGCTATGATCACATGTCATCTCAATGAGCCTAAGTAGAGCACTTAACAACACACACATGACTCATATAGACAATGGCTTGACTTGGACCCGTACTTTACACCGAGCTCTCTTTGGATGAGGTGGTGAGGAGGCAGTCTTTCTTGACTTGGGGTAGCATATGAGGGTAGTACTTCTAGGCGGAACCTCTCTTCTTCTTTTAGTGAAGGAAGTGCGTCTCAACTTGGTCTGGTTGCCATGAGGTCTAAACGACAGGAGTTGTGGGTTGCAATAATGCTTCAAAAGAGGGATAGTCTACTGGCTCAAGAGGAAAAACTCCTTATGTACATATGTTGCACCTTGTAAATATGTTGTACATATGCACTTGAAAAAAATGCAAAAAGAAAATAACTCCAAAAAAGTGGTGGGTCTGATAGAAAATGATAATCCCACCGGAGTATGTATATAGTGCAATAAGCAAAGCTTGAGACTCATGTTCCATCTTATGTAGCTTGCAGCAGGGAGACTTAGCTACATTGGTTGAGCTCCCAAGGACACATGGCTACACTGGCCATGGTCCATTCTCTTCTTTCCCCTCTTCTTGAGCCGGTTGAACTTGAACTTAGAAGGGAATACCCCGCTCCTCGAGGAAAGAGTGGCCAGATTGGGGTCATAGAGTTACCTTGTTGGGGAGGGTTGTCAAGTTGCTACTTCTGAGGTGGAGATCTATACATCACATACACTGTACAAGGAAAGATTCATCGTCTTCAGGGTTTGTATATGTAGACTTGTTCTGATCTGGATTGTTGAGGAGTCTTGACTATAGATTAGTGGATCTTAAAGGCTGTTGAGTTTTAAACTTAAGTCCAAATAAGGTTCCGACACATTTATAATCCAAAGATCTGATCGAGATCCATATTTCAATTTAATGAAGGCAAGTTTAATAATCAACATTGATCCATGCATTTTCTCCTCTTTTTCTTTTTCCTTTTCTTTTTGACTTCTTTTTCAAATAAGTGTTTGCTAAGGGACTAGCAAAGTTAAGTATAGGGGGGTGATGAATACCCATTCATCACTCTTTATTCTTTTATTTTAGCTACAAAACCTATGCAAAACACATGTATATTCTTGGAAATAGCATAAATGATCAATTAGCATGCATTGTGTAAATATGCATATTTAGCATATTTTTGTGCATAAATAAAAGAATAAAGAAATAAAAGAAAAAGAGGGAGATATTTAAATAAATATTGAGCGACCTAATCCCAAGGGAGGGCTCAGCATGGGCCTGACCACAAAAGAACCCAAGTAAAGAGAGATAGGGAAGCTCATATGTGTACATATACCTATATATATAAATAAAAATTATTTTCCTCTTATTAAAAATAAAAATATGAGATTATTTATTTGTATATATTTGTAAATACAAAATTAAAATAAAAACGGAGAAAATAAAAGAAAAATAAAAATTTGCCTTCTTTATTGTATATAGGCCATGTGTATAGAGTAACACATCTATTTACTTTCCCCTTGTAAATAAATAACTAAAATCCCAGAAAAATATATCCACACTCCTCATTTCATGATGTAACTAAATAAAATAAAACTCATAAAAATAAAAATTTAATAAAAAGAAATAAAATAAAAACCAAAGTTCACCTTATATATATACCATGTAAATATGTATATATCTATTTATTTAGCCTCTGTAAATAATTAATAAAAAATAAAAATACCCTTTTATTCCAAATTTTATTCTATAAATAAATAAAATATAAAATTGGAGTAAAGGTACAAAAATAAATAATTAAAAATCAAAAATCAAAAGTTCATATTGTATATACCTATATATAATAATAATATTTTGTAAATACCTAATTTATATTTCAAAAAAATAAATAAAAATCACTAAAAAATAATTTGAAAATAAATAAACATTTTTCATGTTTTAACTTTTCGAAATTAGGTCATTTATTATTTTTTATCGAATTTCCAAATAATTAGCAAATGGTGGCTTCCCATTGGTCCACGGGGGATGTTGACCCCCAGTCAACTCCCCCCCTGGACCACATCCGTCCCGGATCTGATTTCTGACCCGATATCTCCAATTATTTCCGAATCAATCCGAACTCCAAATACTTAAACCCAAGGCTCCGATTGCCAAGGAACGATCCATGATCCTCGTGTGCTTCTCCTCTTAGGGATCCGTTCATTGGATTGCTCGCCCGATCCCCATCTTATCGGACCCGTCTTCACTATTTAGCTCAACTCCGGCTGCCATTTCACGCCATCTTTGACATTCCCTCTCGACGCCAGTGACCTCTTCTTCTTCGCCAGAGTGACAGCAGCGCGGAGGAGGGTAGCAGCGAGGCCCGGGCAGCCGGGAACCACTCATCCGGCGACTTCGTCGCCGTGCGCCGCCGCGAGGTACGCTCAGCCTCGGGAAGCGACGATCCCTTGAGGCTATGACCCCCGGAGCTCCCTAAGCTCCAGCACAGTTGACTTCGACCGCCAGGTAGCTTCGATAGCCTATAGAGTAGCGTAGGTTTCGATTTTTAGGATTCTGTTCTTTTAGCTCCGCCGCCGTCGCCAGCCGTCTCCGTCCACCCACTTGTCACTCCGCCCGACCACCACCTTCGTCATACTCCGCTCCACCTTCTTCACACAGCCATCCCCCCTGTCTCGCCGCGGAGTAGGTACTTTACCCTCCTCCGCCATCGCCTCGCCGGAGGGTGCTGCCTCGACCCATTTAGTCACCCATTTCACCTCTAACCGGGTCGAGGCAACTTGCCCTCGACCCGAGATTGCTTTGGTGCCACTGTGCAGGTCAAAGGACCCCATCTGGGAGGTCGAGTCATTTGGGCACCCGAGCTTCGAGCCTCCTCGTCGCCGGAGCGTCTCCGACGTCTCCAGCCTCATCGGAGGCATCCATTAGCTGCGGACCACTGAGGCGAAGCTCTTCCACACCTCAGCAGCTCAGGAGGAGGTCTCCACCGCGTGCATTAGGCCGGCGAAACTCACCGGCGTTGAGTTCTTGGAGAACCTCCAGTCGTCGTCCGATCAACCTCCTGCTCCAGATCTGATCAGAGCCGTCTATTCACGAGCAGCCTTCACCGTCGATTCATCTGGGAGTCGATCCGGACCATCCATCCATCGAAGGGTTTTACAACTATCAACCACCGTTAGATCTTCCACGTGGAGAACTCACGAGCGTCGATCACACAAAGAGGCGCCCGCTACTTCCAACCGCCCGATCATCCACGTGGCGTCGTCTCCGTCGTCCGCGTTAATAAAGGGTAAATTTCTTATAGGCCCTTGTTATTTCTGTTGTTACTGTCTAGTCCTGTAAATATTTCTTTTAGTTATTTTTTAGTTGGGTAAATTGCATAAAGGACCTCAGTGCTTTTAGATATTTCTGTTTAATCCCTGTATGTGTTGAACACATGCCTGGACACGTGATTTGGTGGGCATTTTGTACATTTAATCCTGTATTCCTTGTGTGTTATTGTTTGATACTTTTTAAATAGGAATTGCAAATATACCCCTCTGAGTCTGAACCGCGTGCCTGGCGTGTGTTTTGTGGGATTTTTGCACTTTGAGCCCTGAGTTTTCTCGCATTGTTACTGATTGGCCCTTGGAACATATTTTATTTGTGTTTAGGTCCTTGTGACTATGAGCCTTCATTCTATTTAAATAAAATAGCAAATCAAGTCCAAATTGTGTGAAAATTAGATACGAGGCTCATGTCACTGTGTAAAATTTTCACCAAAAATTTGGTATATTTTTTAGGATTTTTGTTATTTTTAAAAATTCAAAAACAGTTGTTTTTGTGTCTTTCCAGATTAGAAAATCATAAAAAAATATAAAAACTATTTTAAAAATTCTAAAAAAATTGGTACTTTGTTAATCTTGGTATGTTTGATTATCTGTGCATTTTTGGCTATTTTTGGACTTGTAAAAACCTTAAAAATTAAAAAACACTTAAAAACGTATAAAAATTCTAAAAAATTATAGAAAACTCCAAATATAATAAACTCTTTTTCTAAATTTTTCTTTTTGTTTATAATTTTTTTATAAAAATTACCTCTAGGCTGTTATAGGACCATTTGATATTTTTCATGACCCTTTGAAGCCTGGCTGGACAGTAGCACACTCTTTTTGCCTTTTTTGATTTTTAGAAAATTCTATAAAATTTAGAAAAATCTAAAAAAATCATCAAAAATATTAAAAAACTTAAAAAGCATAAAAATAGTTTTGTTTAAATTTTTGGACCCTTTTTGAGTGTTTAAATAATTGGTTGAAGTTTTTATGTTTTGCCTTTTTTATTTTCCTTCATTATTAAAAATCCAAAAAATATAAAAATAATTAAAAATCCACCAAAAATACTTGTTTTTATTTTCTTTGATTTTTAGACTACTTCGTAGGCCGCGAGGCCAACTCGTGCTCCCTGAGTCCGACCCTGGGTGCTACACCAGGCTAATCTCATAGCCAGGGCCACTATTTTTGCTTTTATTGTTTTATCTTGTTGTTTGGTGGTATGCTTATATTTTTCTAGATTGACCGATTTATCTCCGAGATCTGGGTCGCAACGACCCTAGTTCTATTATATTCACCCGAGTCTTGGTGAAATTTCGGTCATCAGTGGTCACGAGAAGTGACCGACCACCATTATATCTACTTGTTCTTTCTATACATGCTTCCATGGTTGTGGTCGATTGTGCATCCGCATCCGTATCTACATCCGCTTCTGTATCCATGGGTCCGACCTCCGGTGGTCGCGAGAGGTGACCGACCACCGTTATATCTACTTGTTCTTTCTACACGTACTTTCGTGGTCGTGGTCGATTGTGCATCCATATCCTTATCTACATCCGCTTCCGTATCCAGGGGTCTGGTATCCGAGAGGAGATGATACTAGTGGGGAGTGTTCCCATCAACTAGTATCAAAGCAGAGTTGGTACCGCTTCCGTACCTAACAGATCGGACAACCCTCGTAGGAGGTTGGATAGTCGGCCCCCGATGAGGGACGTCCGAACCCCATCGGACGTCTCTCATTATTGTACCTGATGTGGTACAGCAGAGGATCCACTGGCTGAAGAGTGTCATGAAGGTACTGAGGATGATTCACACACCAAGAGATGTGTGGCTATCGTTCATGGAGTATTCACTGACAGATTTCGCAAAGAGATGGTGGGAGGCAGTAGTTTCTAAACTAGGGCACGAGCCCATATGGGATGGCTTTGAGAGGAGATTCAGATCCCACTTTTTTATGTGAAGTGGAAGGAGTCCCAATGCCGACTTTTCGTAGAGCTTTGTCAGGAACGGATGACAGCCAGAGAGTACTTCATTCGATACACCGATCTGTCTCGATACACTCCAGCAGCCGACGCATTTCCAGCTGAGAAATGTGGAAAAGTTCATCAGAGGTATGCGGGAGGAGGTGAAGGAGAAGCTAGAAAGACTGTGCATCACTTCTATCTCCAAGGCTATTGACGCAACGGAGAAGTTTGAGGACATCAGATAGAGATGCTTTGGGAGTTCGTCAGGAGCGGTACCTAGACGACAACGATCATTTGGGCCGATATGACTATATTTTAAGCAACAAAGGCTGGCTAGGTAGTTTCGGTCTACATGTTTGACATTTTCAGGAGCTGCTCGCCCATTGCCATCGACTACATTAGGAGGAGCACTTGTCGGATGTGGCACTGATTCAACTCGACCATACGGATCGCATCGAGCAGACAGACCCCCAGCAGGACTGATTTGGAGCACAAACACGGCCACTCCACCTACTCAGTCAGTCCGATGTTACTTATGCCATGAATGGGGACATTACCGATCTCAGTGCCCACAGGCTTCTGGAGAGCCTCGACCACAGCCATAGCCTTCACAATCACAGCCGCATGCACATCGTACAGGGAGTTTCCATGGTAGGAACTCCAAATTTAGGAGGTCGTCGAGACCGACACAGAGCGTGGCTGGTTCCAGTACCGTACCGACCAGGAAGGGTCAGTTACACGTAGTGACAGAGGAGCAGAACCGTTCATTAGCTATTGCGGTGAAAGGTATGGTCTCGGTCTTAGGCCGACCTTTCCATATTTTTTTAGTGCGCGAAGCGACACATTCTTTTAGTGCTCCAATGCTACTAGTTTCATTGGATAGAGTTTCCGAGGCCCTATATCCTCCTTACTACATCCGAGGGTCAGGTGGCTAGTTGTTTATCATTTCATTGATAGTCAGACACTTGCCTGTACTGATTGATGGTCACGAGATGATCATAGATTGTCTGCTACTACAACTTGATGAGTTTGATTTAATTTTAGACATAGATTGGTTATCAGCTCATCATGCTCATTTTGATTGCTTTAGGAAGACAGTTGTCTTCAGGATTCCAGATTTACCCGAGTTCACATTTGAGGGTACATTACATGACTCCAAAATGGAGTACATTTCAGTGTTGCAAGCTTAGAAACTTGTCAACCAGGGATGTGATTCATACCGAGCATTTATTCTGGAGGTATCTGATCATGAATAGATGACACATGACAGAGTAGTATCAGAATATCCAGATGTGGTTCCTTATGAGTGATGAATCCACATTTCATCATCTTTATTCTATCATTTTGGCACCAAAAACCCTAGCAAATGCCTGTAAATAGTATTAAAATCATCATCTTAGCATCCATGCATGTGCATTCAGATAGTGTATAAATTACTGTAATTAAGGCCAAAATTATAGAATAAATAAAGAAAAGAAAAAGAATAAAATATTATAAATATTTTATGACCCAAAACCCCTGAGACCTAGGCATCTTGATGAATAGGTCGACAAGGAATAAAGTAGGGGGAGATAAGGGCCAAAGTACAGATAAAATACCTATACATTCCTTTCATTCTTTATTCATTTTGGGACCTATTTTTGGTTCCACTTGTTATACATCAAATAAAGAAACTTTGTACATGAAAGTTGTAGATAATTTAATAAAGAAAAATACAAAATTGATTTCACAGAAAAAGAATGTACAGATGAAAAGTTATGGTCTGAATAAGAATCCAAAATCCCAACTTCCCAGACCCGTATCTCATAACTGACAACTCCAAATGCAGTGTACTCACCTTTAATTGTATATAGAATAAAATAATCTATCCAATGGTGGTGGTTTCGCATTTGGAGGAGCTACGGTTTGAAAGTTGAGTTTTGGACCCCCGTTGTATAGCTATACTGATTAAAATATTCAATTTATTATTTATTCATTATTTTTATATTTTTATATTTTTATAATTTTGTAAATGTTACTTATAATGTATATGTGCATTAAAATTAAAATAAAAGTCAAAGAAAAATAAAAATAAAAATACTTGTATAAAGACTACATAGGTATACTGCATATACCTATACCTGTATAAAATACTCTTAGATTTTATTAAATATACAAAATACATCAATAAAATAAAATAAAAATATATATTTATGTGTATAAAAGTATTTTATAACTTTATAAAATTATAAACAAAATTAAAGAAATTAAAATACACCAAATAAAAATAAAATACTAAAATACATAGATATTATACCTATATAGGGTTAAAAAGGTAACTTGTAAAAATATAACTCCTAAAAATAATTAAAAATCAAAATAAAATACTACATAAAAATCTAAGCATTTTTTATTTTATAACTTTTATTTAATTCGGCCATTTAGTATTTTAAATTGAATTAATAAAATGTTTTTCCAGGGTTTTTCCTGGTTGGTCCACGTGGACCAACCAGGAGGTCAGGACTGTTGACCAAGGTCAACAGTCTGACCTACACCCTGTAGCTCGTGTCAGACTATGTTTGACCCCCATTTTCACCATTTTCTCGAGGAGCGAGCTTTCATCCTTTCGACTCAATTCCTTCTGGAAATCCTTCCTCGCTGGACCGTCTTGCACGCCTAGTGTTTGCATCGGGACGTGCATCACGCCAACCACCTCCGCACCTCGTTCTTCCTCCTCTGACCGTCAACCCTTTAAAACCTAAAGCTTGACTTCATTTGAAAATTTGAACCGCAAATCATCCAGCTCCTTCCCCCCTTGGAGTCGCTCTAGCACCGTGGAGGTGACAGCTCCAGGTCTACACCTTCGAGGAGGCGGATTCGCACGAGTTGGGCGCGTTCCACAACCTCCGGCGACCGCCGTCGAGGTACCCTCTTCCCTCACCTGACCTGGGCTCGAGGCAGTGCTAACCGTTAGTTTTTCATCGTCATTTTCTTTCTCGCATTCCCCTCTTCATTTCCCCCCATAGAGTTATCCCTTGCGTGTATCGATTCGCCAAATCGATCACTCGCCGGAGACACCTCCGGCCACCGTCACTCTTTGCGTCCACCGCCGCCGCACATCACGTATCCCCACGCCTCCGCGAGGTCCAGGCAATTTGCCCTGGGCCTTTTCACCACTTCTTGCAGGTCAAAGAGCCCTGAACGAGCCTGGAGAGCATTTTTGCGATCTTCGCCGGAGATACCTGGAGCTGAGAGCTCCGCCGCCTCCGCGCCAGCACCTCGACGCCTCTCCGACGAATCAGAGCCTTCCAGTCCACAGAGTGACCTCCCAGGAGTCTGCAGCTCCATTTTGGAGCCCATCCACCGCCTGAGGAGCGAGATCGGAGTCAGGGAAGTGCGCCTTCGCCGGTGCTCTTCCATGTTCTTCCTCCTCGCTTTTCCATCGTCTGATCGAGCAGCAGCTCCAGATCCAACATCGGCCGTCTGATCTCGCCTCGCCAGTACCGTCCGATTCTTCCCCGCGATCTAATCTCAGCTGGACATCTGCGAAGCGTCATCGGCCGTCCTCTGAGCGCCACGCGTCCAAGTGACATCACCCCCGCCGTTGGATCGCGCGCAAATAGGGGTATTTTGCACCTTAACCCCTCGCGCCTTTTGTATTTATTATTTAGTATTTAAACTTTTGTCTGTAACGTAAAAACTTTGGTTTATTTGCACAAACACCCCCGTACTTTCTATATTTGCATATAGGTCCTTCGCCACGTCACCTCACGTGACCTGTACACGTGAGGTGTGGGCATTTTGCAGAAGGGCCCTCGGTTGTTTGCTTATTTTGTTTTAGTCCTAAAACTATCGCAGCACGTGTAAATTTTTTGGATATTTTGCAAGTAGGCCCCCAGGGTTTGAGATATTACGTTTAAGTCCTCGCCAGGCGCGTGCAAGTCACGCGCCCTGGTGGGAAAATTACTAGCGTGCCCAGGCAGCTTTTGTAATTGCATTTTGGTGCTAGAAATTAAATATTCAGTTCAATATTTTGTGGAAAATTACGTGTATGCCCCTGGATGTTTTGTATATTTGCATATATGCCCCTGTCAGGCCTTGAAATTTTTGTATGCTTGTTGTAATTATTTGAAATATCATTTTAAGTCCAAAAATTCCACAAAAATAGGGTTAAGCTCCTGGACACGTGTACTTCCACGCCACAATTTTAGTTTTTGATTTATTTTATTTTTATATTTATTAAAAATAAAAAACATGCTATTTGTGCACTTTCTAGCTTAGAAAATACCAAAAAAATATTAAAACCTCTCCAAAAATTCCAAAAGAATTACCTAGTGTCTATTTTATCCTATTTTAGTGTCAGTCCAAAAATCATTAAAAATCTCAAAAGAAAAACACTAAAAATTTAAAAACACTCAAAAACTTCAAAAAAATATATAAAATAGTAGAAAACTCCAAAAATCATAAACTCAGTTCATGTTTGTCACTTATTTTGTTCTTTTTATTTGAAAAATAGTGTGAAAAATTTTGGTTGCTGTTTGCTAATTTTAACTTGCATTTTATTCACAGCCAGCATTATTTCCACTGTTTTCCTTTATTTCAGAATTTAAAAATATCAAAAACACCTTGAAAAATCCCCAAAAATCACAAAAACAGTAAAAAATCATAAAAATATAAAAAACAATTTATTTCTGAATTTTTGGTTATTTTTGCACATTTTTATAAATATTTTAGCTTGTCTTTCATTATATTGTCTTTACTTTCCAATATTGAAAAAGAAAAAGAAAAAAATATATATAAAATATAAAATTATAAAACTCAGAAAATTAAAAACCAAAATACAAAATTAAAAATTAAATTAAAAAAAACTAAAAACCCACAAAAATTCCCTTTGCTTAGTGTAGACACATCACACACACACACACTTGAGCACATTTTGTGAATTACCCTGCTTGCTCCCTGTGTTCGAACTCTCTACATACTTGCACCTATACATCTTTTATGTAGAGTTAAAAAAAATTTTAGCTCCACATTAGTTCTAATTCATTGATCTTTAGTGTGGGTTAATTGTTGATTAATTTCGGAGTTTGTGTGGTCAAACACCGACTGTTGACTCGCCTTGTGAGTCGACACAACCGCATCGAATTATGAGATTATCAATGAGCTACCAAGATTACCTCTTGAGAGAGAGATTGAGTTTGAGATCACATTGCTACCAGACACACATCCGATCTCGATGGTTCCTTACCATATGGCACCAGCTGAGTTGAGAGAGATGAAGGTGCAGTTGCAGGAGTTACTTAACTTAGGATTCGTGAGACCAAGCACTTCACCTTGGAGTGCTCAGGTTCTATTTATCAAGAAGAAGGATGGATCGATGAGATTATGCATCGATTACCGGCAGCTGAACAAAAGAATGGTGAAGAACTGTTGAACGAGTTTTTTCACAGGTCTAAATACGTCTCACACAAGGCGGAGATGCAGTCGCTGTGGTGACCCGCAAGAAATCCTAATTCAAACAACAATTAACCCACAACAAGTAAATCAAGCAATGAAAGTAAATGTGCGGAGTTAAAATTTATTATAACTCTACAAAGGATGTGTATAGTGTGCAAGTAGTGTAGAGGTCGAACACAGGGAGCAGACAGGTAGAACGGGGCAATAATGTTCAAAAATGTTACTGTGATGAATTTGTCTATCAATGCTATTTTTGTGGGTTTTTTTTAATTTTATTATTATTATTTGTTAATTTTATTCCTAATTTTATTTTTTTATATTTTTATTTTTGATTTGATAATTTTATATTTTCTTTTTATATTTTATATTTTTTTTAATATTTTCTTCTCTTTTAATAAAACAAATATACAAAATAAGAAGAGAGAGATAAGATATTTATAAAAATATGTAAAGATAAGCAAAATTCAGGAAATAAAATATTTTTGGACTTTTTATACTTTTATAATATTTTTGTGATTTTTCTAAATTTTTACTATTTTTTTGGTATTTCTAAAGTCAAAAATACTAAAAACAGTTAATACAATAAAAGGCTGAGGTTAAAATGAGGATGAAAGATATCAAACAGAGTTCAAAATTCCTTACACTAATGTTAAATTAAAGATAATAAATCAGAGAAAATTTAGAGACAAAAAATATGTTTTTAGGATTTTTCTAGAGTTTTTAAGATTTTTATGAAATTTTTAGGTGTTTTGCTATTTTTAGGGGCTTTACTTTGAATTTTTTAGTGGTTTTTGGAATGAAGTTAAAACACACAGAGACACACAAAAGATTATTTTTTAGAATTTTTCAAGGGGTTTTAATATTGTTTTGGTATTTTTAAATGCAGACAGTAACCAAAATGCATGTTTTTGAATTTTTATAAATATGAAAATGAATAAAAATGCAAAATAAAAATATGGCATGATAGAGGAATGAAACAAGAACTTAAGCCAATTTTTGTGGATTTTTTACGAGTTTAGAGATGCATGAAATAAATAAAGGAAACGAAAAGAAACTTCAGCATGGCAGGGGCATTTTTGGAAATATCTAAAGATCTAGAGGGTTGAATGCAATTTTTCTCGAAAAATAAAAGGCAATAAAAATATTCTGGGACCAAATACTAATAGCCAAAATCCCAGGGAAAATCCTGCAAAAACACCAACTCGCACGTGAATGACACATGATAGGCAAGGGACTAAACACGATTTTCCAAAATCTAGGGGGTCACGTGCAAAAATGCCAAAACTTTTACACTAACTTAAAAGGCTTCAGGATTAAAATGGAATACAAATACCCCTAGGAGTGTTTCTGCAAAAATGCCAAGTCACGTGCACGGGGCACGTGACCTGGAAGGGACTAAAAACTAATATCACAAAACTTGGGGGGGAGGGCACATGCAACGTTTACAAAACATTTAAAACTGCAGCTGAATGTTTAAATATTAATTAACAAATACAAAAAATGGCCAGGTCGAATGTGCAAATACCCAGGCTTCGACGGGCACAGACGTTGGATAGGACTTTACTTATGCCACATGTCACGACGACAGGGCCTGATGTCCCTTTGCTTTTGATGGCCACGATTAGAACGTAAAGGAACGATCGGATGGCTGGGAAAGATCTGATCCAACGACACCTGTGTTCCACGAAGAACATGAGAAGATCCAACGGTGACGGGGTGTGGAGGAAGAAAAACCGACGAACACGGCCTCGATGAGCTTGAAACGCCAAAATCTTCACGCTCGACGCCGCCTTCTCCCTTTCGATGATACCGAAAGCCTCCCAGGGCCCCTCCCTATCGACTTGATGCTTCAAAATGCTCCGAAGAGCTCCGACGACGGCTAGCGACGGAGGTGGACCTGGAGGTACCCTTTTGACAAAGCGCCCCACAGATGGGGCCTTCCAGATCCTGCAAAGAGATGCAAAAGTGCAGAGAGACAACAGTGGAGGAATTTGGGTTGTTATTAAGTGGGTTCGAGGGAGAACGGAGGTTGGACGATGGGTGGTCAGTGGTGGCCGGAGCTCGAGGGCTCCGACAAGGTGTTTGAAAACCAAGTAGTCACTGATTTCTCAATTACACGACTAACTGAAAACACGAGACTATAGATAAAGCATACAACTGACCAATGGACAAAAAATTAACGGAAAACATAATCTAAACTTGCTAAAAAGCCAGGAGAAAACCTCGACGGCCAATGACCGGAGATGAGGATGGAACCGCCGCCACGCTGCTCCTCTGCGCCTCCTAACGGTGAGGTGAGCTTGTTGTCACCTCCCTTAAACCTCAGCACGCGAAAGAAGAGAGTAAGAACGAGCAAAAAAGGGGTTCAAAGAGGAAGAAGGTGACATGAGTGTTTTGAAAGAGTGGTGAACATGGCGAGAAGATCGAGGAACCAAGGGCGCCTCAGTGATCAAGGGATCGAGGTAAACCCCTGGCGTGAATCCTCGATCTAAGGGGATTAAAAGTCAAGAAGGGAGCGGAGTCATTTGGTGAAAGACGCACTCTCCAAAATTTGGAGAAAATGCCAAAAAAAACCAGTCTGACACGGAACCAGACCTCGGTCAGAGAGTTGACCGAGGTCAACCAGGGAAAGAACCTGGTTGGTCCACGTGGACCAACCAGAAAAATCCCTAAAAATGCTTTATTAATTCGATTAAAAAAAATAAATGATTTAATTAATTTTTTGTTATAAAATAAAAAAATAATTGTTATTTTATGAGTTATTTTATGAAGATTTTTATTTATTTTTATGAGGTATAAAAATACAAGTTACCGTTTATAGGCCTATATAGGTATACATATCTATATATTTTAATATTTTATTTTTATTTTGTACATTTGATTTTATTAATTTTGTTTATTATTGTATATATTTATAAAATATTTTTATACACATAAATATATTTTTATTTTATTTTTCTGAAGTGTTTTGTACACTTAATAAAATATATGTATTAATTATACAGGTATACTTATATGTATTATACCTATGTATTGTTAATTAGGTATTTTATTTTTGTGTTTTATTTAGGTTTTTATTCATGTTTTAATGTATACATATATTATAAGTAATATTTACAAAATTACAAAAATATAAAACTATAAAAATAATGAATATTAAATAAAAATGAATATTTTAATCTGTACAAGTATACAATAGGGGTCCAAAACTCAACTTTCAAATCGTAGCTCCGCAAAATACGAAACCACCTTCATTAAATAGCTTATTAAAAATTATATATAATTAAAGGTGATTTTGTTGTGTTTCAAGTTTTTATTTGGGAGATACAAGTCTAGGAAGTTGGGATTCTGGAATCTTATTCAGATCATAACTTTTTATCTGTGTATTATTTTTGAGTGAAATCAATTTTGTATTTTTCTATATTTAGTTATCTATAACTTTCATGTAAAGTTTCTTTATTTGAAATATAAAGTGAAACTAAAAATAGGTCTCAAAATGAATAAAGAATGAATTAAAATAAAAGAAATCTTTATTGGTTTTTGGCCCTTATCTCCCCTACTTTATTCCTTATCGACCTATTCATCAAGATGCCTAGGTCTCGAGGTTTCAGGTCATAAAATATTTGCAATATTTTATTCTTTTTCTTTTCTTTTCTTTATTCTATAATTTTGGCTTTTAAAAAATGTATTTTACACACAGTTTGTACAATAATGCATGAATCATAAAATGCATGAATTAACGTTATTTACACGCATTTACTAGGGTTTTTAAGGCTAAAATGATAGAATAAAGATGATGAAATGTAGATTCATCATCCCCCTATACTTGCCTTTGCTAGTCCCCAGCAAACACTTATGCAATAAGTGCAGAAAAGAAAAATAAAGAAAAGAAAAAGAAGAAATGTGGATTAACTTTAATTATCAAACCTGTCTTCACAAAATCAAAGTTTGGAGATTAAGTCAGACCTTTGGAATTTTAGTGCGGGCGGAACTTTAATGGGAATCGGATTTGAAATCCAACGACCTTCGAGAATCCCAAAACTCTGTTCAAGTCTCCTCAATAGCCATGTCAGAAATATCTCAACTCATACGCAAACCCTTACGACTATGAATCTGACTCGTACAGTGTATGTGATAGTGGCTTATGACACAAAATCCGACGGTCGAGAGAGGTGTAAATAATATCACAATGATGTCGTCGTTCTCAACCGCGGGATTCGGTCAACGAGAAAATAATTAAAACCACTCAGAATAGATAAATCAAGAAAACAATGTAAGCGGCTTTTCGCTATTCTTTTTACCTGGTATAGCGACCAGGGTCGAACACAAGGAGCACGATTTAAAAACTTATGCAGTCAAATTTCAGAGTTAATTTTTAGTGGTTTTTGAATTTTTATTTTTTTTTATTTTTTTTAAAAAAGAACAATATGCACAAAAAATGGTCTGAAATTAAAACACACTAAATTACAGCTACAGTAATTTTTTTTAATTTTTAGGAACTTTTTCTATTTTTTTTATGAATTTTCAAAGTGTAGGCAAACAAAAAGACACTTTTTTATTTTTTAAATATATCAAATAAATTCAAAAAGCTATGAAAAATTTATACAATGATAAAGACTACTGCAGGATTATGCACAATATTTTTGAAAATTTTTGCAACGATCAGAACAATTATTCAATCAAAAGAGACAAGCAAAGTTTATATTCTGCAGTACAGGGAGCAAATTGCAAATTATTCAGAGTTTTTCATCAAAAAATAACAATAAATAAAGCAAGATAAAATCTGCAATTTACCCAAAATATGCATGCTTTGCACATGCTCAAGATGGAGGAAGGGGTTGATTTAGAATTCTAAAAAGCTTCAGGGGCTAACTTGTAAATTTCCAATCTCTTTTTTTATTCCACAAAGTAACCTAGGGCTTCTTCTGGGGCCTTCGTTTCTTCTTTCACAAGCATGCAAAGAAATCCAAGGAAGCCGCCGCTGCCCAAGGGAACAGCACGCGGGCGGAGATGATCGGCCGCAGCCGCCGCTAAGGGAGGAGGTCGCGGACGGGGCGCGCCAATGGAGATGCTGGTCTGGATCTGGAGGTCGGCCACGCGACAGCGCGCCGTACGTGGAGGGCAGTGGGCAGGAGGACGCGGGGCTGCACGCCGCCCGTGCGTGGGGACAGAGAAGGGGGCCCGCTGGGGGCTGGTCGGTGCGCTCTTGGGCGGTGGAGGCCGCGCGTGTGGCGTGGCGGGCCGGCCGCGCGCGTGCGCTCGTCGGTGGTCAGGTCGCGCGCGGGGGCTCTGGTGTTCTGGGAGGTTGGCGCAGCCGGAGGCCTGGTGGGCCGCGGAGGGGGGTCGCGCGTCGCGCGCTGGAGAAGGGCGCGGGCGGTTGGCGCACTGGAAGGGCGCCTCACGGGCCGCGGCGGTTGTGCCGCTCGCAGGAGGCCGGCACCGCGGCTGCTGGTGGTGATGGATGCCGGCGGATACGGCCGGCGCGGCCGCCTGGAGGGCGGTGGAAGGGATTCGATGGCGGCGCAGGTGCTGCGGGGCGTGCGACCCTCCTAGATTTTTTATTTTTTTATTTTTTTATTGTAAACAGATATAGTAAAAGAAAGTTTTTTTATTTTTATTTCCCTGCAAAATAAAGGTTAGAAACAAATATATATATATATATATATATATTTTTTGTTTTTTTTTAAAATAGGAAATGTAAATGGAAATAAAAGAGGGAAAGGTTTTTTTATTATTTTTTATATATATTTTTATTTTGATTTTCCTGCAAAAACGAGGATTAGAGACAAACAACCAAAAAGATAATTGTTTTATTCTTTTTATTTATGCACAAATTGAATATGTGAGATGATCGGATCTTGTCGTAATGAGAGATAGATCCACGGACTCCGACCACCGTGCGTGGTCAGAGGTGAAAGATTGTGCGGGATAGAAAGTGAAAATGGTGAGATCAGAAAATGAGATGGTAAATCGATGTCGAGGGTGGATCAAAGTGTGGTGGAAAAATTTGGTGATCTTTAAAGATCTAACAACTAATAAGCTAGGAGTAAAAATAAGGACTACGATTACCTACGAAAAATACATGAAATAAAGTTGGGATCTCACCTTGGGATCGGACGTGCCGTGATGGCCTCGACGAAGCGCAAATTGCTGTCACCGACTGGATCGGAGGCTGGGCACACTTCTGCAACAAGAAACTCTCGGAGATCGGGCTCCTCTCTCCAAAGATTGATCAAGTGTGAATGAGGGAGGAGGAGCCCATTAAAAAGAGAAGAAAAACAAAAGAGGAAAGTATGTACAAAAAAGGAAGGTGATTACGGGTTAATTAAATAAAATAATTAAATAAATAAAATAATTATTTAATTAATTTCGAAATTCGGATTTAAATTAAAAAATAAATAAAGTAATTTATGGAAATCAATTAACCACCATAATGGTGGCCAAATAAGGTATAAAATCAAATCATTACATATAAGGTAAGTTATCAAACCAAATAAATGAATTAAATAATTAAATAAATATAAAATTCATAATTACATTAAATTAATTAATTAAAGTTAGAAAATTAATTTTTTGGTGGATTTTATAAAAGGAAGTTAATTATATACATATATTATACACATATAATACAATATACATAGGTACAAATAAGGAAATAATTTTTATAAAAGATTTTTTAATTTTTAATTTTTTAATTTTATTTTTAATGAAAACAATATTTACAAATATGTACATTATGTATAAAAAATATGAATAAAATATATACAATAAGTATATGGGTAAACTGCACAATACGTTCTTGAGGACTTTCTCTTTTGTTCGGCCTGTCAATTAGAGGGCCATTGTACAAGTTCTTGTGCGATGGTCCTTAATTGTTTTCCTTAGGAGGGACGCTCAGGGAGGGTTTTAGTGTGTTTCTGAACACATTACTATCCAAACTACTTGTCTCTCTTGTTATTTTCTTTTCATGACTACTGTATCCCCTAGAAGGGCACTTCTTGTAACTTTTTCTTGTTGAATAAACGACTTCCCGAGTCATAAAAATCGGGCTTTTATAAAAAAAAACTGCACAATACACCCCAGAAAACCGAATTTTCAATCGTAACTCCAAAAAATACGAAACCACAGCCATTTGAAAGATAATTTAATTTATAGTACGATGGAAGTGAGTTTGGTTCAATTTGAGCTCGTATGGAGCCGGAATTGATGTTTCAATTTTCACTTTACGGCTTTTTCTGGGTGTAATTATTTGCAATATATACAATATTTTAATTTAGAAATATTTTTATTATTTACAACATAATTTTATTTACAACTTTTATTTACAAAAGTAATTAGTTTGAGGTCAAATTATATACAAATAAAATAATGTAAGTTTTATACAAATATACATGAAAAATATGTACAAGATATTTTTGATTTTCTGACAGAAGACCCTATCTCCCACTACTTCATTCTTGGTCGATCAGGTCAAGTCTTGACCTTCTCTCGGGGTTCGGGTCAGTCTGTATTTATTGCATAAATCCATCTTTTTCTTTTTCTTTTCTTCTTTATTCTTTTATTTATGTACAAAAAGTGTTAAAAATGCAATTTTAGCAAATGCATGCAAAATGATAAAATTACGAAATTAATGGGTATTTATAGGTATTTAACTAAGGAAAAGAGGCTAAAATAAAAGAATAAAGGCGATGAATCGTGGATTCATCATTCCCCTATACTTTACCTTTGCTAGTCCCTTAGCAAACACTTATTTGGAAAATAAGTGAAAATGAAAATGAAGAAAAGAAAAAGGAAAGAAGTTAGAACAATGTTGACTTCCAAACTTATCTTCATAAAAATGTAGTTTGGAGCTCTATCGGACCTTTGGATTATTAGTGTGTCGGAACCTTAATGGGAAATGGAATTAAAACCTAACAGCCTCTAAGTTCCATAGGACTCCTATTCAGGTCTCCTCAACAGTCAGATCAGAACAAGTCTACAGACACAAATTCTTATGACTATGAATTCTTACTTGTACGTGTAAGTGAAATATAGCTCTTCATCTCAAAAGTAGCAAAGATTCAGCCTCTCTCAACAAGGTAACTCAAATAACCCGGTCTGACAACTCTTTCCTCGAGGAGCGGGGATATTCCCTTCTAAGTTCAAGTACAACCAGCTCAAGAAGAGGGGATGGAGAAGAGAATGGACGGTAACCAGTGTAGTTACCTATCCTTGGATGCATGACCAGTGTAGCCATGTCACCCACTGCAAGCTCACAAATGTATGACTTTGAAGCTCTTATTCTTTCTTTTTTTATAGGCATTTTATTTTTCTTATCAAGCCTGTCCACTTTTGGAGATTTTGCATTTTTTTTCTTTTCTCTTTTTTTGACAATATATACAAGGTGCAACATGTACATAAGGAGTTTTTCCTCTTGAGCCAGTAGACTATCCCTCTTTTGAAGCATTATTGCAACCCCACATCTCCTGTCTTTAGACCTCAACATCACCAGACTAGGTTGAGACGCACTGCCCTCCCTAGAGGAGGACGAGAGGTTCCGCCTAAATGTACTACCCTCGTATGCTACCCCAAGCCAAAATATTCTGCCCCCTCACTACCTCATCCATGAAGAGCTACGTGTAAAGTGCAGTGTCCAAGGTAAGCCACGGTCTGAAAGAATCATGTGTGTGTTGTTAAATATTCTACTTAGACTCATCAAGATGACATGTGAACATAGTCTTATGGACTCAAAGAATTAAGTCACTAGGACCTGAAAAGTCTTAACTCCAAATCTTATAAGGTTCCTCTGAAATTAAGTGCATTAAGGTCCAACTAAGCTCCATTCTTCAGATTTATGCCAGACTTAGTTTAAATGTCAAGATCATCCTAAAAAATGCTCATGCAAATGCAAATGCAAGAAAGCATGTACATGCAATGAAAAGAAAACAAAATCTTTTTGTGAAACCATTTTCAAAATTTGAAATTTTTATGGATTTTTGAAAAATGATGATGCACATGTAAAAAGTTTTTTTAATGCAAATAATTAGTAATATATACAAATATATACAAGAATTTTTTTAATAAGGGAAAAGAGACATATTTACACAAGAGTGAGTTGATTATTTTACAAGAATAAGATACAAGAATTTACAAATTAAGTCATTTATACAAGTATATACAGAGTGGGTTTTTTTATTTTATTCATTTTTTACATGTTTTTTTTAAGAATTTTTTATTATTTTTTTAATTTTTTTCTCTTTTTTTATTAGTTATATTTTTTTAGTTTGCTTTTTTTGTTTTTTTGAGTATTTACACAATATTTTAGCCATATTAAAAAAATACGAAAGTACGAGTTATGGCTAAAGTATAAATATAATATATATGACACCCCCCTATACTTAGCTCGAACTATGTCCTCATAGTGATCAAAGAGCTGAAAAGAAAGACATAACTCATGCTTTGTATAGAAAAGTGACAAGAATAATATACAACAATGACGAATAAAAAAATATAATCAATAGAAGTCGGCGATCCCCTTATACTTAGGATCAAGTAATCCTAAGTATAGCAGATTGTACATAAAGGGAAAATCGACGAGATGAATATACAGAGTCTACCTCCCCTATACTTAGGGTAAAATATCCCTAAGTATAGGCAGCAAAACAGAGGTAAAAAGAATCAAAAGAATAATCACAAGTCAGACACCCCCAATACTTAGGGTAAAATACACCCTAAGTATAGCATAATCATAAGATAGAAATGGGGTGTTAGACAAAAGAATGTGTGATATGGACATCTGGATCTATACAGTTGCGAGAGGAAGTAAAAATCAGGCATGAGATGCAAATGATGTGAGTCAAAGACTACATCTCATGCAAAATGAATCGGGGCAACATCGACAATCAGCGGATCATGATCTAGATATGGCTTCAGACGTTGACCGTTAACTCGGAAGGTGGATTCTGATGACATCTCAGATATATCAATGCTGCCATTGTCGTGCACCTTCCGGACCAAGTATGGTCCCTTCCACTTACTCTGCAACTTCCCTGGAAATAGCTTTAGCATGGCATCGTATAACCATACTTTCTGATTTGGTTCAAACTGCTTGTTGCTGATGTGAGAATCATGCCATATCTTTACTCGTTCCTTATACTGCAGGCTACTTGAAAAGGTTGTATCTCTAAGTTCCTCCAGGGCTGCTAATTCTGCTTTTCTCTGATCTCCTACACTCTCTGGATCCAAAAATATTTCAGTAACAGCCCATAGTGACTTATGCTTCAGCTCAACTGGTAAGTGGCATGGCTTGCCATAAACGAGTCGGAATGGAGATGTACCCAATGGAGTCTTGAAGGATGTCCGATATGCCCACAAGACCGAGTCCAAAAGGTGTGACCAATCCTTTCGGTCTGGGCGGACTACCTTCTGCAATATAGTCTTAATCTCCCTGTTAGAAACCTCAGCAAGACCATTCGTCTGTGGATGATAAGGAGTGGCAACTCTATGATCTATGCTGAACTCGTTAGCAAGGTTCTTACCTTGTCATTGATAAAATGAGTCCTCTCGTCTGATATCAACACTCTAGGTACCCCAAACCGTGAAATGATATTTTTCCTCAAGAATTTGCAAACGGTATTAGCATCTGCGGTTCGAGCGGGGATGGCCTCAACCCAACGACTCACATAATCTACAGCAAGCAAGATATACTCAAATCCCTGACTCTTAGGAAATGGACCCATTAAATCGATGCCCCATGCGTCAAAAACCTCATAGAAATGAATGGGCTGCATCGGCATCATATCTCTCTCTCCACAAGTGCCCATTTTCTGACAGTTAGTACACCTCTTCACGAATTCATCTGAATCCTTGAAGAGGGTAGGCCACTGATATCACCAAAAACCCTCAAGACCCGGGTGAAGGTAATAAGACAAGGGTCGTTGCGACCCGGATCTCAGAGGATAGGTATATCAAGAAAAATATCGAACCGCGAAAGAAATCAGAGATCAAAACACGAAGTGCGGTCCTAGCTATAAGATTAACCTGGTATAGCTCCCAGGGTCGAACACAAGGAGCACGGGTTGGCCAGAGGCCTACGAAGTAGTAAAAACAATATAAAATCAAAGAAAAGTATTTTTTTAGTGGTTTTTAATATTTTTTATATTTTTTAGGATTTTAAAATATGAAGAAAATAAAAGAAGGCAAATATAAACACACTTTGGCAATTTATTTAACACACCAAAAATCAAGCAAAAATTCAAGAAAAATGGTTTTTATGTTTTTTATGTTTTTAAGTGTTTTTGGTGAATTTTTGATAATTTTCTTAGGTATATTTTATTTTCTGAAAATCAAACAGTGCTAAAAAGAAAGGGTACTGTCCAGCAAGGCCCAAAACCCAAAGATAAAATATCTAAGGATCTCAGAGGGCCCTGGAGGTAATTTTCCTGTATTCTAGAGAAAATAAGGAAAATTTGGGCACCCAAATTAATGTTTTTGGATTTTTAGATTATTTATTATAATTGTTATGAGTTTTTAGGTGTTTTTAGATTTTTAGGGTTTTTACTCAATGAAAAATAGCCAAAATTGGCTAGAAAATCAAACAACAAACAAGAAACAGTAGCTAATTTTTTTAGAATTTTTGGGGGTGATTTTATATTTTTTTTGGGATTTTTAAACCTAGACAGTAGCTAAAAAGAAGGTTTTTGAATTTTTAAAAATACTAAATAAAATCAAAAATGTCCTCAAAAATTCTCAAAAATCCTACAACATGGCAGGAGCCATGTGTCAAATTTTCATCGAATTTGGAGGAGGTTTGATATTTATTCAAAAATCAAAAAGGGGGCACTGTGCACAGGGACTTAAGTGCAAATACCCGAAAGTCTGGGGGCCAAGGTGCAAAAATCCCAGCAAACCCGCGCGTGGCGCGTGCCTGGGGCACTCAGGGGCCTTCTGGTAAGAAAAACTAAGTCCTTGGACCTTTTGGTAACTCATACCAAAAAGTCCAGGGGCTTAGATGCAAATAACCCACTAAAATCCGCACATGCGTGAATAAAACGCTCACAGGGGCATAAATGCAATTACCAAAAAGTATTTCTTCATTCAATAACCCAACAGAACTACAGGATAAAAGACGCAAATATCCCAAACAAGCACGTGGCGACGCACGTGAGATCACATACACAGGGGTATAAATGCGAAACTAAACAAGTACAAGGTCCACAGTGCAAATTACCCTACGTAAATAAAATAACTAAAATATTTACAGGACTAGAAATAAAAGACTCAAACTACGAGGGGGCCTAAGTAATTTACCCCTTATTATGTCGACGGCTCGATAGGCGCCACGTGGAGGATCCGACGGCTCTGGATGGGCGGCGCTCTTCTTCTTCAGCTCTTGGGCCAGATCGACAGTGCAGAGGTGGCCACGTGGGTGATCGGTCGGCTCAGGTGCTGGGGGCCTCTCTCCTCTGTGCTGACGGTTCGGATCAGCCCCTCGAGATAATCAACGGCTGCTGCTCCTCAGTGGATGGACGATCAGGATCGAGACTGGAGCGGCGGGGCTGATCGGACGGTGAAGGAGGATGCAGGAAGAACACCCCGCCGGCGAGCTTCGCCGGCCTCGTGCGCCTGCAGTAGTCCTCCTCAGCTGCTGCTAAGTATCGGAACAGATCCGCGGTGACGTCCCGCAGCTGGTGAAGGCCTCAGATGACCCGGCCGAGCCCTGGAGGGGCTCCGGCGAGGTCGGCGGCGACGGGCTTCTGGCCTGGATGTAAGGGGGGCTCAGATGCCCTCCTTTTGACCTGCAAAAGGCACCAGAAGCTTCGCGGGTCGAGGGCAAAGTGCCTCGACCCGAAGAAGCGAAGTGAACGTGGACTGTGGGTTGGGGCGGATGAGCTCCGGCGAGCGGAGGATGGTGGAGCTCGACTCCCAGCTCCGGGGCGAGCTGGGTTGAGTGAAAGAGCGAAGAACGTGCGTCGGAGGATGGCGAAGGTGTGTGTGGGTTCCGATGATCGATAAAGTGCGCGATATGGCCGGAATCAGGGGAACTCGTCGGAGATGCGATTTGGGCGAAATAAAAAATTAAGCTAAATGGAAGGGCTAATCGGCTACCTGGATGATGCGGGAGACTGTGCTGGATCTTGGCTAGCTCCTGGTCGTCGCCTCGAAGGGCGTCAAGGCCTGAGGCTCGAGCTCCGATCGAGTGGCGGAGCACGGCGGCGTGAAGCTGCCGGATCGATGGTCGGGCACCCTCTCCTCTCTGCAACAGGTGCAATCGCGAGCTGTCACCTCGATGAATGCTCTGGAGGTCACGGGAATGGGAGTGGCGAGCCAAAGATTGAAAGAGGAGGCGGCTGAGCTCAGGCTTTATATGGGTGCAGGTCCGGGAAGAAGGGGTTGGGTCCGACTCGATGAAGCACGGACCCCTAGGCAAGGAGTCGGGCGTGGTTCCCGGGTGCACGAGGAAGGATCGGAGCGCGAGATTTGCGGGTTTGGAAGCCGGGTCGTGACGCAATAAATCGGGGAAGTCGGGTCGGGCGTCACGACCCGTGTGAAGTGGTCCACAGGGGGGAGTTGACCGGGCGGTCAACAATCCCCGTGGACCAATGGGGAAGGGCCACGTCATAAAGATTTAGAAATTCAAAATAAAATAGGAAGTGGCCGATTCATGAAAAACTCAAAACATAAAAAATGTTTGTTTTAATTTTTTCTATTTTTTTGTGATTTTTAATTAATTTTTGGAGATAAAAATAAGGTATATATAATATAGGTCTATACATAGGTATATATACAATATATGAATTTTAATTTTTGATTTTTAATTAGTTATTTTTATACATTTTTATTCCTATTTTATATTTTATTTATTTATAGGATAAAATGAGGAATAAAAAGCTATTTTTATTTTATTTTTATTACTTATATACATAGGTGAAATAAATAGTTATCTACAACTATATACATGGTATATGTACAATATGTTTTTGCAATTTTAATTTTTGTAATTTTTATGTGATTTTTGTTTTAATTCTTTTTATTTATTTTATGTACAATATGTAACATAGAATATTTACAAAAAGTTTTAGAAATAAATAAATTTATTTACAAGGTGAAATAGATAAGGATGATGGTCTATGTACATGGTGAAGGGTCATTTTTGCATTTTTGATTTTTAGTCTTTTTGTTTTGTTTTTATACTTCATAAATATGTACAAATATTTACAACATATTTTTGGTTGAGGAAAATATAAATAATTTATTTATTTACAAATATTTACACTAGAGCCCCTATCTCCCTCTACTTGGCTTTTATGCGGTCAGGCCCATGCTGAGCCCTCCCTTGGGTTAGGTTGCTCAATATTTATTCTAAATATTTCCCTCTTTTTCTTTTTCATCTTTATTCTTTTATTTTTGCACAAAAACATGCTAATTATCTATATTTACAAACATGCATGCTTTTGCTAATTGACCCTATTTACACATATCTACATGCATTTGCATAAGTTTTTGTAGCTAAAATATAAGAATAAAGAGTGATGAATGGGTATTCATCACCCCCTATACTATACTTTGCTAGTCCCTTAGCAAACACTTATTTGAAAAAGAAGTGAAAAAGAAAGAGAAAGAAAAAGAAAAAGAGAATGTACATGGATCAAGGTTGATTATTAAACTTGCCTTCATTAAATTGAGGTATGGAGCTTAATCAGATCTTTGGATTATTAATGTGTCGGAACCTTATTTAGACTTAAGCTTAAAACCTAACAGCCTCTAAGTTCCACCAATCTATAACCAAGACTCCTCAATGCTCCAGATCAGAACAAGTCATCAATCACAAACCCTGAAGACCATGAATCTTTCTTGTCCTGTGAAAGTGAGGTCTAAGCTCTCCACCTCAGAAATGGCAACTTGACAACCCTCCCCAACAAGGTAACTCTATGACCTCAATCTGGCCACTCTTTCCTCGAGGAGCGGGGTATTCCCTTCTAAGTTAAGTACAACCGGCTCAAGAAGAGGGGGAAGAAGAGAATGGGTCAAGGCCAGTGTAGCCAAGTACCCTTGGGAGCTTGACCAGTGTAGCCAAGTCTCCCTGCTGCAAGCTACAACAGGTGGATCATGAAACCAAGCTTTGCTTATTGCACTTATATACATACTCCGGTGGGATTATCATTTTCTCTCAGACCCACCACTTTTTTTGGAGTTCTTTTCTTTTTTTCACACATTTTTTTTTCGAGTGCATCTATACAACATGTACATGTGCAGCATATATACAAGGAGTTTTTCCTCTTGAGCCAGTAGACTATCCCTCTTTTGAAGCTTTATTGCAACCCACAACTCCTGTCGTTAGACTTCATGGCAACCAGACCAAGTTGAGACGCACTTCCTTCACTAAATGAAGAAGAGAGGTTCCGCCTAGAAGTACTACCCTCATATGCTACCCCAAGCCAAGGAAGACTGCCTCCTCACCACCTCATCCGTAGAGAGCTCGGTGCATAGTGCGGTTGTCCAAGTAAAGCCATAATCTATATGAGTCATGTGTTGTTGTTAAGTGCTCTACTTAGGCTCATTGAGATGACATGTGATCATAGCCTAGTGGACTCAAAGAATTAAGTCACCATGGACCTGAAAAGCCTTAAACCTAAGCCCTATAAGGTTCCTCTTAGAAATTAGGTGGATTAAGATCTTAATCAAGCTCCATTTCTCAATTTGATTCCAGGCTAGTTTAAATGTCAACTATCATCCAGAAAAACTATATACATATGTACAAAAAGATGCATATTTACACACTATTTTACAATCATGCAAAATTTTTGAAAAATGTTTTGAAATCATGAATGATGATGCGTGAAGTGCAAGTTTTGCAAAAAGATATTTACACACATTTACACAAGATTTTTGCAAACTTTTGATTTTCAAAACATTTTGGAAAAATTTTGTACTATATACATAATTTTGATACAAAAATATTTACACAAGCTTTACACACAAAAGATTTTTGAAATCATTTTTACAAAAATAACTTGTACACTAGCTATGTATGTGCAAATAAAAGAAGATTATGTACATGAAAATTTTTAATTTTTGTGGTTTTTAGCCATTTTTATTTATTAACACACTCACACAAAGTACGAGTTATGGCTAAAGTATATATGAAATATATACACACCCCCCTATACTTAGCTCGAACGATGTCCTCGGAGTCAAGAGCGATGAAGAAGACATAACTCGTGCTATGTATAGGGAAGTGAAAAGAAAGGCTATACAAAAGGAAAATGAAAAGTCAAGAGGGATCGGGTCTTCCCCCTATACTTAGGATCAAGTAATCCTAAGTATAGCAGGCTGTACACGAAGGGAAAACCGAGTGGAGAATGTACAGGGTCTACCCCTCCTATACTTAGGGTAAGATATCCCTAAGTATAGGCAGCAAAACAGGGGTAGTCAGAAACAAAAGAAATACCCGAAATGTCTCACATCCCCCCTATACTTAGGGTAAAGTGCACCCTAAGTATAGCATAATCACAAGATGGAGAAAGGGATGTGGGACTAAAGAATGTGGTGATATGGACATCTGGATCTATGTACAGCGGAGGATCAGTAAAGCTCAGGCGTGAGATGCATTAGATGTGAGTCAAAGACCACATCTCACGCAAAATGAATAGGGGCAATATCAACGACCCGCGGCTCATGATCTAGAAATGGCTTGAGCCGCTGGCCGTTCACTCGGAAGGTACTCTCAGAAGACAACTCAGATATGTCGATGCTACCGTTGTCGTGTACCTTCCGAACCAGATAAGGTCCTTTCCATTTGCTCTGTAGCTTCCCTGTAAATAGTCTAAGCCTTGCATCAAACAGCCATACTCTCTGTCCAATCTCAAAATGCTTGTGGCTGATATGAGAATCATGCCACTCCTTGACTCTCTCCTTATAATGTAGGCTGCTCGAGAAAGCTGCATCTCTAAGCTCTTCCAGGGCAGCTAGCTCTGCCCTCCTCTGGTCTCCTATACCATCTGGATCCATAAGTATGTCTGTAACTGCCCAAAGTGACTTGTGCCTCAGCTCAACAGGTAAATGGCATGGCTTGCCATATACGAGGCGAAAGGGAGATGTACCCAAAGGTGTCTTGAAAGACGTCCTATATGCCCACAAGACCGAGTCCAATAGCTGTGACCAATCCTTTCGGTCAGGGCGGACGACTTTCTGCAGAATAGTCTTGATCTCCCTATTCGACACTTCGGCTAGACCATTCGTCTGTGGATGGTACGGTGTAGCAACACGATGATCTATGACGAACTCGCTAGCAAGTGCCTTCACCTGGTCGTTGATGAAGTGAGATCCCCCATCAGAAATAAGAACTCGTGGAACCCCGAACCGTGTGATGATGTGCTTCCTCAAAAATCTGCAAACTGTCCTCGCATCAGCGGCTCGGGCGGGGATAGCCTCCACCCAACAACTCACATAGTCTACGGCCAACAGAATGTACTCGAATCCCTGACTCTTAGGGAATGGACCCATGAAATCGATGCCCCATGCGTCAAAAACCTCACAGAAGTGAATGGGCTGCATCGGCATCATATCACGCTGTCCACAAGTGCCCATCCTCTGACAGTCAGTACACCTCTTCACGAACTCATCTGAGTCCTTGAAGAGGGTAGGCCACCACAAGCCAGATTGGAGCACTTTCTGTGCCGTTCTCCTCCCAGAATGATGTCCTCCTGCCTCAAGCTTGTGGCAGTAAGTGAGGACGCTATGGTGTTCCTCCTGAGGAATACACCGACGCCAGACGCTATCCCCTCCTTCGTGGTAAAGGATGGGATCCTCCCAATGGTAAGACTTGGCCTTCGCTAGGAAGGTCTCAAGCCTCTGCCTGGGCCAATCTTGTGGGACTTTCCCAACAACGAGAAAGTTCACAATATCGGCGTACCATGGGAGTGAGGCGATAGAAAGGATCGCCTCATCTGGGAAGGTATCTCTAATAGGATCAATCTGCTCAGAATCCTCAGGCTGCTCTAATCGGGAGAGATGATCCGCCACCACATTCTTGACTCCAGGCTTATCCTTAATCTCAATGTCGAACTCCTGGAGTAGAAGGATCCATCTAGTCAGTCTGGCCTTGGCATCCTTCTTTGCCATGAGGTACCTGATGGCGGTGTGATCTGTAAACAAAGTCACTCTAGATCCAATGATATATGATCTAAACTTATCCAGGGCAAACACTACGGCTAGCATCTCCTTCTCTGTGACTGTATAATTCCGCTGGGCGGAATCCAATGTGCGGCTAGCATAGTGTATAGCAAATGGTACTCCATCCCTCCTCTGTCCCAGCACTGCCCCTACGGCAAAATCGGAGGCGCCCGTCATGATCTCGAATGGGAGAGACCAATCAGGCGGCTGGAGGACAGGAGCCTCAATCACGCACTGCTGGAGAGTAGCAAACGACGAAAGACACTTGTCATCGACAAGGAACTCGGTGTCTTTCGTCAAGAGGTCAGTCAACGGCCGGGCAATCCTGCTGAAATCATGAATAAATCTCCTATAAAATCCAACGTGCCCCAGAAATGACCGTAACTGCCTCAGATTGGACGGCGGTGTGAGTTTCCTAATGACATCAACCTTGGCCGGATCAACCTCCATGCCCCTGTTGGAGATGATATGGCCAAGCACCGTCCCTTGAGTCACCATGAAGTGACTCTTCTCCCAAGATAGCACCAAGTGATACTCAATACATCGCTGAAGTACTCGATCTAGGCAGTCAAGACAAGAATCAAATCCGTCGCCGTAGATCGAGAAATCATCCATGAAGACCTCTAGGCACTCCCCTACCATGTCCGAGAAGATCGACAGCATGCACCTCTGAAAAGTCGCAGGGGCATTGCATAACCCAAATGGCATGCGTCGAAAAGCGTATGTGCCGAAGGGACAGGTAAAGGTGGTCTTCTCCTGATCCTCAGGAGCGATGGCCACTTGGTTGTAGCCCGAGTACCCATCCAGGAAGCAATAATGGCTCTTCCCTGCCAGTCTCTCAATGATATGGTCAATAAAAGGCAGGGGGAAATGGTCCTTCTTGGTGGCTTGGTTGAGTCTCCTGTAGTCAACACAAACCCTCCAAGAGGTGGGTACTCGTGTAGCAATCTCCTGTCCCGACTCACTGATCACAGTCGTGATGCCCGTCTTCTTGGGCACCACATGCAAGGGGCTAACCCACTTGGAGTCGGAGATGGGATAAATAAAACCTGCACCCCACCACTTCGATATTTCCTTCATGACAACCTCTCTCAGGTTGGGGTTCAGACGCCGCTGGAACTCACGCGACGGCTTCGCCCCATCCTCGAGATAGATGTGGTGGGAGAACACTGATGGACTAATCCCATGGAGATCTGCTACGCTCCATCCGATAGCCTTGCGGTTCTTTTCAAGAACCCCCATCAAACGGGATTCCTGCTCTCCAGTCAACTCGGCGGAGATGATGACTGGGTACATCTCAGGCTCGCCCGCAAGGAATCGATACTTCAGCGAAGTAGGGAGCGGCTTCAGCTCTGGAATGCTGGGTGCCGGCAAATCTGGCTGTGGAAGAAACTGAGTGAAAGCTGCAAGGTCGGCCAAATCTGCCTGGGAAAGTGAAAGTGTACTCTCGCAAACTGGATCTGGAGAAGGCGGCTCTACTGCACTGTCTCTGGTCTGCTCTGCCTCTACCTCCTCCTCATCTATAGGCTCAACTGGACTCAAGTCTGGCATCTGATAATAGCAATCGGCCCAATTAGACTCTGAATCCGAGGGATCTGCATCAGAATCGGTGGCATCAGTACCACCGGGAAACAAGGTGGCATCAGCACCACCATCATCAATCATCGTGCTGCGATCAAGGACCGGCTCTGTTGCCTCAATGGTATCCTGAACCAGGTCTGTGCTCTCCAGACTCTCCTCTGCTATCATCTCTACCTCAGCTGTGTCTGAAAGTGAGAGGGTGGTCTGTGTCTCAAGGTCTGCCCAAGCTGCCTCATCATCTGTGATCACAAAATCACAGTCCTGGTGGATGTCTGGCTCTGCGTCTGTCAGCTGCTCTGAATCGGTACTCGCATCTGAGCGGGATCTGAATCTGGCTCTATAGTCCTCGACCGTCTCTATTTGTATACTCTCGCCCTGGACGCGAAAGTACACCTTCCCGTTATCATGATCAGTCACCGCCTTGGCTGTGGCCAAGAACGGACGACCAAGGATGATGGGGGTATCGGTCACTGACTCAGGGATCTCCATGTCCAACACTACGAAGTCCACGGGGAATTGCAGACCCTGAATCGTGACGATAACGTCTCGTAATAACCCCTTCGGCCTCTTGACAGATCGATCAGCGAACTGAAGGACTGTCCTGCTCTGTCGAAGAGTGCCCAACTCGAAGCAGTCGAGAAGGGCTGCCAGAAGAAGGTTAATCGACGATCCGCTATCTAGAAGAGTACGGTCGAACCACTGCTCGCTAATCTGGCATCTGACATACGGGGCCCCTGAATCTGGCCTCTTGGCTGGCAGTCGGTTCTGGATCGCAAAGCACGTGGCTTTGGTCAGCACATGTATCTCTGAAGTGTGGTTCCTCCTCCTCCTCCTGACTGTAGTCCTCTCTCTCAAAGATCTCTGGAGAAGGGGGATGTGCTGCAAAGCCTCCTGGAGGGTCAGCTGAATGTGAAATCGGTCTATCATGCTCTGGCTGAACTCCTCAAGCTCTCTCTTTTTTGGATCATTTTTCTTCCCCTTCCCCATCTGAAGGGCTCTAGGGAAGGGGATCACAGGGTCCTTCTTAGATGAAGGACTAGGAAAAGGTCTAAGCGGTTCAAGGACCGGATCCACACATACATCACGCACCACAGTGGGACCAAAAGAAAGTAAACCTTTTCCTTTATTCATAGCAGAATTCTGAGGTACATGGACACGAGGAAAAACATCAGATCTCTCTCTACTAACACCGGTGGCCTCAGTACCACCACGGGCTGGCTGCTCTGCTACTGCTGAAGGAAGACGTCGCGCGGCATCAGTACCGCGGGCTGGCTCCGCTGCATGGGTGGCATCAGTACCACCTCCTAGCTCTGGTGAAGTGGCGGCCTCAGTACTGCCAGTGGGATCAGCATCCTTGGTGGCCTCAGTACCACCGTCATCATCAGGAGCGGCCTCAGTACCGCTCTCCTCCTCCTCCTGTGGCGCCTCGGGATGGTGCTCAGATGAGGCGCCACCGCCTGCTGGTGTCCTACCGCTCCTAAGTGTGACAAAATCAGCATCAAATAAATCCGAAGATGTATCATCAAATGGGTCACTAGGAGTGGCTGACTCAGTAAGTACTACCTGCTCAGACTTCCTCTTGAGGCTGTTCGGATTGGGCTCTATCTGGGCTGGTATGGCGGCCTTCCCTCTCACCAGGTCCCGCATCTCCTGGCGGAACTCGTCCATCTCCCGTCGGAATGTAGCCTGCTGGTCCGTGAGGAGGCGGGCGATATCATCCAAAGCGGGGCTCTCGTGGGAGCCCGACGGGTGGCCTCTCTGTGGATGAGGTTGTGGCTGCTGGTAAGGGTAAGAGGGGTAGGAAGGAGGGTGCTGCTGGTGCTGGTATCCCTGGTGAGCCTGCTGATCACGTCTCCAAGGCTGTCCCTGCTGCTGATAGGGACGAGGACCGTAGGACGACTGCTGGTGATACGCTGGGGGCTGCTGCTGCGGCTGGTGATGGTCTCTCTGCTGGGAGTACTGCCCTCCCTGACCTGACGGCTGCTGCTGGGGCTGGGCACCACCACTCCCCCACCTGAATCCGGGATGGTCTCGTCGGATCCCAGGCTGGGGACGGTCGTACCATATCCCGTTGACATCCATCAACGGCTCGGCATCCAAGGGGGCTGGCGGGAGTACTGCCAGAGGCTGATCCGGCTGGTAGACCACCATCTGCATCTCTGGAGATGGTGGAGACTGGTAGGTGTGCTGCGGCTGCTGGTACGGCTCTGCCTGTACAAGGTGAACCTGTCTAGGCTGCACTGGGGTGCTGGAGCGCTGGGACGAGCTGCTGCTGCTGCCGGTGTCGCCTCGCGACTGAAGACGGGGCTGAGAAGCCGTCTGTGACTCCTGGAGACACATGAGCTGTGTCTTCATGTCGCTCAAGACCTGTGCCATCTGATCCATCTGCGCTATGCTCTGGCACTGCTTCTTCTCTATCAGCTCCATGCGGTCCAACTTCTCGCTGATGATGCCCATATCCGCAGCTGACGACTCTAACTGTGCTGCTGCTGTGGCTGCGGACGAACTGGAAGGACCTGCATCTACCCGTGCTATCCTCTGGTACTGCACGGGTCCTGGCTGATGTGGCTGGGTCTTCTGAGTATAGAGCCGGGTCTGGGACATGACCATGTAGTTCTCTGCCATCTCCTCAAAAATAGCCCAGACCTGGTCGTGGTCCTTGGCGAAGTAGGACCCGCCACAAGAAGCATTCACCAGGCCCTGTAGCTCTGGTGACAGTCCGCTGAAGAAGCTCTGAACTAGGTTCGGCTTCGTGATGTCATGGTGCGGGCATCTGTCCAAAAGCTCTCTGAACCTCTCCCAAGCCTCGTGAAACTGCTCGTTGGGGAACATGGAGAAGTTACTAATCAGGGCCCTCGCTGCATTCGTCCGCCCGAGTGGATAGTACTTGTTCAAGTACTCGGTACGGAGCTGCTCCCAGGTATAGACAAATCTCCCCAAATGCTTTAGCCAGGTGGCTGCTCTGTCTGCTAGTGAAAAGGGGAATGCGATCATCCTGATCGTGTCCTGGTCCACATGTCTGTCGTGGACAGTGCTGCATATCATAAGAAACTCCTGGAGGTGGAGGTGGGGCTCCTCTGTGGCAAGTCCATGGAACCGAGGGAGCATCTGCAAGGTATTCGGGGGGAACTTGAAGTCCCCCACGATGGCTGGAACCACAACCCAATGGTGCATCAAAGTAGATCCGGGGTTGTGCAACTCCCGCATCGGTCTAGGTGGTCCTGCTCCTCCTGCGGCTGCTGCCGCTGCGACGGCGGCCGCGGCTGCTGCTGCTGTTGCTGCGGCTCGTGCCTGTGCATCTGCATCCGGGATCTCCTCGGGCTCGCTCTGCTGGTCTCTCTCTACTCTGAGCCTCTCCAACTCACGCCTCATCTCCATCATGAAAGCTCCCTGATCGCGGAGCTGCTGCTGAACTGTATCAAGTGATGCGATCAGGGTGGAGTTGATCGCTCCCTGGTCTAGTACAATATGCTCTGTTCTGCGGGAGTGATCATCAGAACTGCCTGCTCCGGCCATCTCGACGTCTGCAAAATCAAATGAGCCCAACTCAGGTGCCGTCAAATGAATCAGTCTCTCCTCGGGCTCATGTCTCTCGGGACGGTCAGAAAGGGGATCGAGGGGGAACAGGGTGGAGTCGTACTCGGGCTCGGAGAGCGGGTCTGAGCTCTCGCGAGCCAACCTAGATGATGAGGTAGACGCGCCCGAAAGCGGTGCAGCCAGAGGCTGCCTAAGAGACCGTCTACCCATCATCTTGATCTAGCGAGTAGGGCAGATGAGATCTGGAAAAAACTATGATATGAAAACAAAACCCCCGGTTCACCAACGCAACGCGAGCTGAAGACCGTGAAAGTTCGGTCAAATTATCTTGTCGATTTTATTTTGGTGAACACACAAATATCAGAGCGCTTACGTGACCTGTTGGGATATCCGCTGCTAACCCCAACCGACTGTCCCGCACGGAAGAGTCGGTAGTCAGTCGAGTTTAGCAACGGGGGGCTCTACCTAGTATTCGGGTCACTCTCTCGCGCATACAAACCAAGCAATGAGGGGGTTGCTCTCCCCAAGACAGAATTTTTAGGGTGAGCGAGTTTTAAGGTCAATAGTCTTAGCAGTCCCAATTTTATGGTTACACTTTTTAGGTATTTTTCAAAGCAAACAAAATCGCCTAACGAATTTTTCGCTTCTCCTGGTTATTAAGTCAAAAACATGGGGGAGAAGTCGAAAAAGCCGATGCACGAGAAATCAATGATGCATGCAAAGTCAGAAACGCGTACCTGCCTCCAGCTCTCTACATGCAAAGTGATCCGCGCATAAAATAAAGAAAGAAATTAAACTAAGCTAAATGATGCAACGGGAAAAAGCCGAGTCCTAGACGAGCAACTTCTAGCGAAGAACCGTCTAACCGGTCACCGACCTCCAAGCCAAAGAGTCCGGTCTTGGCTCGTCCCTCCCCTGCCCGACAAATCGGGGGTAGGAGTAAGCGCTTTACAGGACGAGCTACGGCACGTAGGCTACGGAAGCTAGCGAGTCGGTTATTTTTATTATTTATTTTAAGTAGGTCCAATTATGGGTCTATAGGAACAGATAAGCCTTAGGTGTGTGGATCCTACTCAATTACGTCACAATCACCAGAAAGTCCTAAGTCTAGGGGCTCGAGCAAAAACCGCGAAAAACCGGCAAATGACAGTAAGAAAGGAAAAAGAAATCCGCGAGAAAAGCCGCGAAAAAGCAGCAGGTCCTAATGGGTCCCCCGAGCACACCGGTGCTCGGCGAAACAGACCCGCTACGGTCTCAAGTCCAAACAGTCTCAGAAGTGTCCTGTCCCTGTATTATTACAATAATAATAAATGAATGAAATAAAACTACCCTAATACCTCACCCACTCAACTCTCTCTCTCTCGCTCTCTCCTGCGGCTTCGTAGAGAAAGAAGCCGCCTCCGAACTCCGCGGCTGCACCGGCTCCTCGAAAGTAGCCTCCGCGGTCCTCGGGCTCTCGCAAGAAACAGAGAAGAGGGTGGTCAGACCAATAAAATAATCAAATAAAAAGAAAAAGAAATCAAGATAAAAGTGAGGGTATATGTGCAAAAATGGAAAATAAAATAATCACACAAAATACAAATAAAAATAAAAATAAAAGAAAACAAAATAAAACAAAATAAAACAAAATAAAACAAAAAGAAACTATAAACAAAAGCCGCGAAAAGCCGCGAGCTCCGAAGAGCCGCGAAAAGCCGCGAAAACAAAAATAAAAAGAAAATCAAAAATAACTACTAAGCCGTGCTCCCCGGCAACGGCGCCATTCTGATATCACCAAAAACCCTCAAGACCCGGGTGAAGGTAATAAGACAAGGGTCGTTGCGACCCGGATCTCAGAGGATAGGTATATCAAGAAAAATATCGAACCACGAAAGAAATCAGAGATCAAAACACGAAGTGCGGTCCTAGCTATAAGATTAACCTGGTATAGCTCCCAGGGTCGAACACAAGGAGCACGGGTTGGCCAGAGGCCTACGAAGTAGTAAAAACAATATAAAATCAAAGAAAAGTATTTTTTAGTGGTTTTTAATAATTTTTATATTTTTTAGGATTTTAAAATATGAAGAAAATAAAAGAAGGCAAATATAAACACACTTTGGCAATTTATTTAACACACCAAAAATCAAGAAAAAATTCAAGAAAAATGGTTTTTATGTTTTTTATGTTTTTAAGTGTTTTTGGTGAATTTTTGATAATTTTCTTAGGTATATTTTATTTTCTAAAAATCAAACAGTGCTAAAAAGAAAGGGTACTGTCCAGCAAGGCCCAAAACCCAAAGATAAAATATCTAAGGATCTCAGAGGGCCCTGGAGGTAATTTTCCTGTATTCTAGAGAAAATAAGGAAAATTTGGGCACCAAAATTATTGTTTTTGGATTTTTAGATTATTTATTATAATTTTTATGAGTTTTTAGGTGTTTTTAGCTTTTTAGGGTTTTTACTCAATGCAAAATAGCCAAAATTGGCTAGAAAAACAAACAACAAACAAGAAACAGTAGCTAATTTTTTTAGAATTTTTGGGGGTGATTTTATATTTTTTTTGGGATTTTTAAACCTAGACAGTAGCTAAAAAGAAGGTTTTTGAATTTTTAAAAATACTAAATAAAATCAAAAATGTCCTCAAAAATTCTCAAAAATCCTACAACATGGCAGGAGCCATGTGTCAAATTTTCATCGAATTTGGAGGAGGTTTGATATTTATTCAAAAATCAAAAAGGGGGCACTGTGCACAGGGACTTAAGTGCAAATACCCGAAAGTCTGGGGGCCAAGGTGCAAAAATCCCAGCTAAACACGCGCGTGGCGCGTGCCTGGGGCACTCAGGGACCTTCTGGTAAGAAAAACTAAGTCCTTGGACCTTTTGGTAACTCGTACCAAAAAGTCCAGGGGCTTAGATGCAAATAACCCACTAAAATCCGCACATGCGTGAATAAAACGCTCACAGGGGCATAAATGCAATTACCAAAAAGTATTTCTTCATTCAATAACCCAACAGAACTACAGGATAAAAGACGCAAATATCCCAAACAAGCACGTGGCGACGCACGCGAGATCACATACACAGGGGTATAAATGCGAAACTAAACAAGTACAAGGTCCACAGTGCAAATTACCCTACGTAAATAAAATAACTAAAATATTTACAGGACTAGAAATAAAAGACTCAAACTACGAGGGGGCCTAAGTAATTTACCCCTTATTATGTCGACGGCTCGATAGGCGCCACGTGGAGGATCCGACGGCTCTAGATGGGCAGCGCTCTTCTTCTTCAGCTCTTGGGCCAGATCGACGGTGCAGAGGTGGCCACGTGGGTGATCGGTCGGCTCAGGTGCTGGGGGCCTCTCTCCTCTGTGCTGACGGTTCGGATCAGCCCCTCGAGATAATCAACGGCTGCTGCTCCTCAGTGGATGGACGATCAGGATCGAGACTGGAGCGGCGGGGCTGATCGGACGGTGAAGGAGGATGCAGGAAGAACACCCCACCGGCGAGCTTCGCCGGCCTCGTGCGCCTGCAGTAGTCCTCCTCAGCTGCTGCTAAGTATCGGAACAGATCCGCGGTGACGTCCCGCAGCTGGTGAAGGCCTCAGATGACCCGGCCGAGCCCTGGAGGGGCTCCGGCGAGGTCGGCGGCGACGGGCTTCTGGCCTGGATGTAAGGGGGGCTCAGATGCCCTCCTTTTGACCTGCAAAAGGCACCAGAAGCTTCGCGGGTCGAGGGCAAAGTGCCTCGACCCGAAGAAGCGAAGTGAACGTGGACTGTGGGTTGGGGCGGATGAGCTCCGGCGAGCGGAGGATGGTGGAGCTCGACTCCCAGCTCCGGGGCGAGCTGGGTTGAGTGAAAGAGCGAAGAACGTGCGTCGGAGGATGGCGAAGGTGTGTGTGGGTTCCGATGATCGATAAAGTGCGCGATATGGCCGGAATCAGGGGAACTCGTCGGAGATGCGATTTGGGCGAAATGAAAAATTAAGCTAAATGGAAGGGCTAATCGGCTACCTGGATGATGCGGGAGACTGTGCTGGAGCTTGGCTAGCTCCTGGTCGTCGCCTCGAAGGGCGTCAAGGCCTGAGGCTCGAGCTCCGATCGAGTGGCGGAGCACGGCGGTGTGAAGCTGCCGGATCGATGGTCGGGCACCCTCTCCTCTCTGCAACAGGTGCAATCGCGAGCTGTCACCTCGATGAATGCTCTGGAGGTCACGGGAATGGGAGTGGCGAGCCAAAGATGGAAAGAGGAGGCGGCTGAGCTCAGGCTTTATATGGGTGCAGGTCCGGGAAGAAGGGGTTGGGTCCGGCTCGATGAAGCACGGACCCCTAGGCAAGGAGTCGGGCGTGGCTCCCGGGTGCACGAGGAAGGATCGGAGCGCGAGATTTGCGGGTTTGGAAGCCGGGTCGTGACGCAATAAATCGGGGAAGTCGGGTCGGGTGTCACGACCCGTGTGAAGTGGTCCACAGGGGGGAGTTGACCGGGCGGTCAACAATCCCCGTGGACCAATGGGGAAGGGCCACGTCATAAAGATTTAGAAATTCAAAATAAAATAGGAAGTGGCCGATTCATGAAAAACTCAAAACATAAAAAATGTTTGTTTTAATTTTTTCTATTTTTTTGTGATTTTTAATTAATTTTTGGAGATAAAAATAAGGTATATATAATATAGGTCTATACATAGGTATATATACAATATATGATTTTTAATTTTTGCTTTTTAATTAGTTATTTTTATACATTTTTATTCCTATTTTATATTTTATTTATTTATAGGATAAAATGAGGAATAAAAAGCTATTTTTATTTTATTTTTATTACTTATATACATAGGTGAAATAAATAGTTATCTACAACTATATACATGGTATATGTACAATATGTTTTTGCAATTTTAATTTTTGTAATTTTTATGTGATTTTTGTTTTAATTCTTTTTATTTATTTTATGTACAATATGTAACATAGAATATTTACAAAAAGTTTTAGAAATAAATAAATTTATTTACAAGGTGAAATAGATAAGGATGATGGTCTATGTACATGGTGAAGGGTCATTTTTGCATTTTTGATTTTTAGTCTTTTTGTTTTGTTTTTATACTTCATAAATATGTACAAATATTTACAACATATTTTTGGTTGAGGAAAATATAAATAATTTATTTATTTACAAATATTTACACTAGAGCCCCTATCTCCCTCTACTTGGCTTTTATGCGGTCAGGCCCATGCTGAGCCCTCCCTTGGGTTAGGTTGCTCAATATTTATTCTAAATATTTCCCTCTTTTTCTTTTTCATCTTTATTCTTTTATTTTTGCACAAAAACATGCTAATTATCTATATTTACAAACATGCATGCTTTTGCTAATTGACCCTATTTACACATATCTACATGCATTTGCATAGGTTTTTGTAGCTAAAATATAAGAATAAAGAGTGATGAATGGGTATTCATCAGCCACCAAAGGTCGGATTGAAGCACCTTCTGTACTGTCCGTCTCTCAGAATGATGTCCTCCTGCCTCAAGCTTGTGGCAATAGGTGAGGACACTATGTTGCTCTTCTTGAGGAATACACCGTCTCCAGATGCTATCCCCTCCTTCATGATAAAGAGTGGAATTCTCCCAATGGTACGACTTGGCTTTTGCAAGAAAGGTCTCAAGTCGCTGTCTGGGCCAATCTTGTGGGACCTTCTTCGTGACAAGATAGTTCACAATATTAGCGTACCATGGAAGTGAGGTGATTGCAAGGATCGCCTCATCTAGAAAAGTCTCTGTAATAGGTGTAATCTGATCCGAATCCTCAAGGTTCTCTAAACGGGAGAGGTGATCCGCCACAACATTTTTGACTCCAGGTTTATCCTTAATCTCTATATCAAACTCCTCGAGTAGAAGGATCCATCTGGTCAATCTGGCTTTGACATCCTTCTTTTCCATTAAGTATCGGATGGCGGTGTGGTCAGTATAGATAGTCACTTTAGATCCAAGAATGTAAGATCGAAACTTATCCAAGGCAAAGACTACAGCTAGCATCTCCTTCTCTGTGACTGTGTAATTCCGCTGAGCGGCATCCATTGTTCTGCTAGCGTAGTGAATGGCAAAAGGCGCTCCATCTCTCCTCTGTCCTAGCACAGCCCCTATGGCAAAATCAGAAGCATCCGTCATGATCTCGAATGGAAGAGACCAATCAGGAGGCTGAAGACAGGAGCCTCGACAACTAGATTCTTGAGAGTCTCAAATGATGCAAGACACTTATCATCTACAAGGAACTCAATGTCTTTCGTCAACAAATCTGTGAGCGGTCGGGCAATTTTGCTGAAGTCCTGTATGAACCGTCGGTAAAAACCGACATGCCCCAGAAAAGACCGTAATTGTCGTATATTGGACGGTGGATTGAGCTTTTTGATGATATCCACCTTGGCCGGGTCGACCTCCATGCCCCTGTTGGAGATGATGTGGCCAAGGACCGTCCCCTGAGTCACCATGAAGTGACTCTTCTCCCAAGACAAGACTAAGTTGACCTCAATGCAGCGCTGAAGTACTCGGTCTAGGTAATCAAGGAATGCATCAAAACTGTCATCATAGACCGAGAAGTCATCCATGAAGACCTCTAAAAATTCACAAACCATGTCTGAGAAAATAGAGAGCATGCACCTCTGGAATGTAGCTGGGGCATTACATAATCCAAAGGGCATCCGTCGAAAAGCATACGTCCCAAACGGACAGGTGAATGTTGTTTTCTCTTGGTCTTCAGGCGCTATGGACACTTGATTGTATCCCGAGTACCCATCCAGAAAGCAATAGTAACTCTTCCCAGCTAATCTCTCAATGATCTGATCTATGAATGGTAGTGGGAAGTGGTCCTTCTTGGTGGCCTGATTCAATCGTCTGTAGTCCACACAAACCCTCGAAGAAGTGGGTACTCGGGTGGCTATCTCCTCTCCAGACTCATTCACAACTGTGGTGATACCCGTCTTCTTGGGTACCACATGCAATGGACTAACCCACTTAGAGTCAGAGATGGGGTAGATAAAATCGGCGCTCCACCACTTAGATATTTCCTTCATAACCACTTCTCGAAGATTCGGGTTTAGCCTTCGCTAGAACTCACGCGAGGGCTTGGCGTCTTCTTCGAGATAAATGTGGTGGGAGCATAGGGCCGGACTTATCCCCTGGAGATCAGCCACACTCCATCCTATTGCCTTGCGGTTTCTTTCAAGAACCTCCATCAGATGAGATTCTTGGTCTTCAGTCAAATCTACTGAGATAATGACTGGGAACATATCTGGCTCACCTGCAAGGAATCTATACTTCATGCTCTGCGGTAAGGTCTTCAATTCTGGGCAAGTTGGAGCTGGTAAATCTGGCTTCTGGAATGTCTGAGTGAATGCTACCAGATCTGTGTGTGAGAACTCTCGCAGCAATGGTAAATCTGACGAAGATGGCTCTGCTGGTATATCTGTCAACTGTCCTGGCTCACTCTCCGTACTAGCTGTCGGCTCTGTAGGCACCAGACACGGTAAATATTTATCGAACTCCTGCCAATCAAAGTAGGTCTCTGTGTCTGAGGATTCTGAATCTGAAGCGCATGAGATAAAATCGTCTTCGCTATCCTGATCATGGTAATCAGCCTCTACTGTATCCTGTGCCATGAGTGTGCTCTCCGAACTCTCATCTGTCATGATCTGTGAATCTTCACTGTCTGAAGATGTGGCAAGAGCTCGTGATGCGGGATCTGCCCAAACTGCTTCATCGTCTATAATCACAAAGTCACACTCCTGGTGGATGTCTAGCTCTGCATCTGTCATTTGCTCTGAGTCGGTCATCTGATCTGAGCACTCTGAATCTCTATGGTCTGCTCGATCGTCTCTATTTGTACACTTTCACCCTCGATGCGAAAGTATACCTTCCCACTATCATGGTCGGTCACCGCCTTGGCTGTGTCCAAGAATGGTCTTCCTAAAATGATGGGGGCATCAATCACACATTTAAGGATCTCCATGTCTAGTACAACAAAGTCCACGGGGAATTTCAGGCCCTGAATTGTGACGACAACGTCCTTAAGTAACCCCTTTGGCCTCTTTACAGATCTATCAGCAAACTGAAGGATCGTCCTGCTCTGTCTAAGAGGGCCAAACTCGAATCGATTGAGTAAGGCAGCCGGAAGGAGGTTAATCGAAGAACCGCTGTCCAATAAAGTACGGTCAACTTGCTGCTCATGAATGTGGCATCTGACATATGGAGCTCCTGCATCAGGTTTCTTGGCTGGTAATTTGTTATGTATAGCGAAGCAAGTAGCACTTGTAAGCACATGGATTTCTGCATTCCTCTTCTTCCTATGTACAGTGGTCTTCTCTCTCAAGTGCTTCTGGAAGAGAGGGATGTGCTCTAATGCCTCCTATAGAGTCAGCTGGATATGGAATCTGTCAATCATCTGCTGGTTGAACTCTAACTGTTGTGATTTTTTTTGGATTTTTTGTTTTCTTCCCTTGCCCTAAGTGAAGTGCTTGAGGGAAAGGGATCGCTGGACTCTCCTCAGATAGAGGGTCAGGAAGAGGTTCCTGTTGCTGAGAAGGACTGGAGTCCATACAAGAGTGATCATGCAACACATATGGACTCTGAGTAGATGAAGAAACCTTTCCTTTATTCATTTTTGGTTATTTTTTATAATGTCCTGAGATACATAGATAGGAGGAAACACAACTGGACTAGAAATGGTGGCATCAGCACCACCCGTGGCATCTGTCTTCGCGGCATCAGCACTGCGCTCTGGCTCATCATCCTTGGTGGCTTCAGCACCACCGTCATCAACATCATTAGCGGCATCAACACCGCTATCATCCTCGTCTGATGCTCTGGAATCATCAATGGGCTGTCGTTCAGACGAGGCGCCGCCGGCTGGCCTTCTACCGCTCCTAAGTTTTACAAAATCATCATCAAATATGGAGGAAGAAATATCATTCAAAATATCACTAGGAGTGGCGACCTTTGTAAACTGTACCTGCTCAGACTTCCTCTTCAGATTGTTCAGGTTAGGTTCAATCTGAGCGGGTATGTCGGCTTTTCCCTTGATTATCTCCCTCATTTCCTACTGGAACTCATCCATCTCACGCCGGAAGGACGCCTGCTGGTCAGTGAGTAAGCGGGCGAGGTCATCAAGGGCCGGGTTCTCATAAACAGGTGCATGAGAACCAGATGGGTTCCCTCGTTGGAACTGAGGGGGAGGATGAGAATACTGTTGAGGCTGATGCTGCTGCCTCCACTGTTGTCCCTGATGGTAAGGACGAGGACCCTGTTGGAAGTGCTTCTGTGGCTGGGAGTAATGGGGCTGCTGCTGCTGCTGGCTGCTCTGTCCACCCTGAGCTGGAGGCTGTTGTTGGGACGAGGTGCCTCCGTTGGACCATCTGAATCCGGGATGATCCCGGTGTATCCCGGGCTGCTGCCTGTCATACCAAATCCCGTTGACTTCCATCAACGGCTCCTGCTCGTACGGGAAAGGGGGAAGAACTACCAGTGGCTGATCCGACTGATACACCACCATCTGAGTGTCTTGAGATGGTGGTGGCTGAGAATAGTGCTGCTGCTACTCGGCTCTGCCTGAACGTGGTGAACCTGGTGGTACTGGGCAGAGTGCTGGGAAGAGCTGTTGCTGGTGGGATCAGCTCGTGACCTGGAACGAGGCTGAGAAGCCGCTTGTGCCTCCTGGAGACACAAGATGTGGGTCTTCAGGTCACCAAGAGTCTGTGCCAATTGATCTATCTGTGTCATGCCTTGGCACTGCTTCTTCTCTATTATCTCAATGCGGTCCATCTTCTCACTGATAATGCCCATGTCAGCAGCTGAAGATTCTGCCTGTGCTGCTTCCGCTGACGAAGAAATGGGTGGACCCGCATCAACCCGTGAGATCCTATGATAGGACACGACATGGGGTTGGGGTTTCCGTTGAGCGTAGAGCCTAGTCTGGGACATCAGTGTGTAGTTTTCAGCCATCTCCTCATAGATGGCCCAGACTTGGTCTTCGTCCTTGGCGAAGTAGGAACCCCCACAAGAAGCGTTGACAAGCCCCTGTAGCTCCGGTGTCAACCCACAAAAGAAGCTCTGGACAAGATTGGGCTTGGATATGTCATGGTGTGGACACCGGTCAATGAGCTCACGGAATCGATCCCATGCCTCATTAAATTGTTCATTAGGGATCATGGAGAAATTGTTGATCAAAGCTCGTGTTGCGTTGGTCCGGCCGAGTGGATAGTACTTGTTTAAGTACTCGGTCCGGAGCTGCTCCCAAGTGGTAACAAATCTCCCCAAATGCTTCAGCCAATTGGCAGCTCTGTCGGCCAGGGAGAAAGGGAATGCTATCATTTTGATAGTGTCCTCGTCCACATATCTGTCGTGGACAGTGCTGCAGATCATCTCAAACTCCTGCAGGTGCAGATGCGGCTCCTCGGTGGCTAGCCCATGGAACTTGGGCAAAAGCTGAATGGTCTGGGGGGAAGCTTGAAATCACCCAGGATCTCAGGGAGCTGAATCCATCGATGGGTCAGAGTTGCAGCAGGGTTGTGCAAATGCCTCATCGGTCGTGGTTGTCTAGCTTGCTCCGGCTGGTCCTCTGGGTTTCCGTCTAATCCTCCTCCAAACTCTGGAATCTCTCCACCGCCTGCTCGATTATTCTCTCCTCTGTCGGCTCGCATCTGTGCTAATTCCTGATGAACCTCTGTTATGAATGCTCCTTGATCCCGAATATGTTGCTACATCATCTCTAAGGAGGCTAACAAGGTGTTGTTGATGGCGCCCTGATCTAGAACATAAGTGGAACTCTGCGGCTGTCCATCGGTTCATCCATCACTGCTGGCCATGTTGTGGGTCTCTGCAAAGGCAAAAGATCCAGGCTTAGGAGCCGTCAACTTAACATATAACTGTGTTATTCTCTGCACAGGTATCTCAGGACTGGTGGAAGAAGGGTGGTCAAGGGGGGACAGGGTGGTAGTGAACTCAGGTTCGGAGAGCGGGTCTGGGCTCTCTGAAACCGCCCTAGATGAATGGGGAGGAGTGCTTGATAGCGGTGCTGCCAGAGGCAACCTAAGGGATCTCCTTCCCATCATCGTGATGTGGGGATGAATGTGGATGAGATCTGGTAAGCAAATAAGATGAGAAGTCAAACCCCAATTTCACCTACTCAACACGAGCTAATGACCGTAAAGGATTGGTCATTAATCTTGTCAATTTTAAGTTAGGTGATAAAACAATCTTGCAGAGCGATTAAGCGAGCTGTTAGGAACCCGATGCTCCCAAGAGACTAGCCCAATCCCAAAGCTAGATCTTTCCCAGCCAGTACAAGTTGCGGACCGTTTACCGGATACCCGATAAATCCGCTCTGTTAAGGACGTCACGGTCTGCTTTACCGGTTACCGGAGAGATCCTCACTGGAGAACGACTAACTCTAAGACCAGTAGTCTAACGGAAGTTCAGGCGTGGCTCTATCCTAGTGTTCGGGTCACTCTCTCGCTCAAGCAAACCAAACAATGAGGGGGTGACTCTCCCTAAAACAAATATTTTTTTTAGATGAGGCGGATTTTAGGGTCAAGTTTGCATTAGCAGTCCCAGATTTTATTGCTTTCACTTTTTTATTTTTTTTAAAAAATAAACAATGCCTAACGAATTTTCCGATTTCCTCTTTGAATGATTTGAGTCCAAGAAACAGGGGGAGGAAGTCAAAAATGCCAATGCACGGTCAAAAACTATGATGCATGCAGAGATAGAAAATGCGTACCTTACTCCAGCACTCTACATGCAATATGATCCGTGCAGAAATTTAAATACAGAAATTTAAACTACCTAAATGATGCAAGCGGAAATCCGAGCCCTAAGCAAGCAGTTCTACTCGAAAGAACGTCTAGTTGACCACCAGCCTCCAATCCAAGAGTCCGGTCTAGGCCCACCCCTCCTCCTCTCGACAAATCGAGTTCAGGAGCAGCGCTTGGCAAGGTGGGCTCGCGGCGCGTAGGCTCGAAGGTAGTGGATCGACTATTTTTTTTAGATTTTTATTCTTGGTCCAATTACCGAGCTATAGGTACAGGCAATGTTATTAAGGTATTTGGATCCTATTTATTACGTCACAGTCAAGCAAAAATCCTAAGGCTAGGGGCTCAAAATCGCGAGAAACAAAAAAATGCGAAAAAACAAAACCAGCGAAAAACATCGGTGAGGTCCCCCAAGTGCACCGGCACTTGGCGAAACAGACCCCGAATAATGTCCAAGTGTCCACAGTTCAAAATCCTATATTATTACAAGAATAATTGTTCTCTCTCAGCAAAAATAAAAACTTCTTCTCCTCTCTACTCTTCCTCATGCGCGGGTCCTCTAAAAAGAAACTCCAAGTCGTCCAAGCAATACCTCCCACAAAAATCCAAGAGAGAATGTCAGAAAACAATTATTATATAGAGAGACAAATATCACAAAAAAATGAAATATAACTACAAAGCCGTACTCCCCGGCAACGGCGCCATTCTTATGACACAAAATCCGACGGTCGAGAGAGGTGTAAATAATATCACAATGATGTCGTCGTTCTCAACCGCGGGATTCGGTCAACGAGAAAATAATTAAAATCACTCAGAATAGATAAATCAAGAAAACAATGTGAGCATCTTTTCGCTATTCTTTTTACCAGGTAGAGCGACCAGGGTCGAACACAAGGAGCACGATTTAAAAATTCTGCAGTCAAATTTCAGAGTTAATTTTTAGTGGTTTTTGAATTTTTTATTTTTATTTTATTTTTTTAAAAAGAAGAACAATATGCACAAAAAATGGTCTGAAATTAAAACACACTAAATTACACCTACAGTAATTTTTTTAATTTTTAGGAACTTTTTCCTATTTTTTTATGAATTTTCAAAGTGTAGGCAAACAAAAAGACACTTTTTTATTTTTTTAAATATATCAAATAAACTCAAAAAGCTATGAAAAATTTATACAATGATAAAGACTACTGCAGGATTATGCACAATACTTTTGAAAATTTTTGCAATGATCAGAACAATTATTCAATCAAAAGAGACAAGCAAAGTTTATATTCTGCAGTATAGGGAGCAAATTGCAAATTATTCAGAGTTTTTCATCAAAAATTAACAATAAATAAAGCAAGATAAAATCTGCAATTTACCCAAAATATGCATGCTTTGCACATGCTCAAGTTGGAGGCAGGGGTTGATTTAGAATTCCAGAAAGCTTCAGGGGCTAACTTGTAAATTTCCAATCTCTTTTTTTTATTCCACAAAGTAACCTAGGGCTTCTTCTGGGGCCTTCGTTTCTTCTTTCACAAGCATGCAAAGAGTTCCACCAAGGAAGTCGCCGCCGCCCATGGGAACAGCACGCGGGCGGAGATGATCGGCCGCAACCGCCGCTAAGGGAGGAGGTCGCGGACGGGGCACGCCAATGGAGATGCTGGTCTGGATCTGGAGGTCGGCCACGCGGTAGTGCGCCGCACGTGTAGGGCAGTGGGCAGGAGGACGCGGAGCTGCGCGCCGCCCGCGCGTGGGGACAGAGAAGGGGGCTCGTTGGGGGCTGGTCGGTGCGCTCTTGGGCGGAGGAGGCCGCGCGTGTGGCACGGCGGGCCCGCCGCGCGCGTGCGCTTGTCGGTGGTCAGGTCGCGCGCGGGGGCTCTGGTGTTCTGGGAGGTTGGCGCGGCCGGAGGCGGAGGCCTGGTGGGCCGCGGAGGGGGGTCGCGCGTCGCGCGCTGGAGAAGGGCGCGGGCGGTTGGCGCACTGGAAGGGCACCTCACGGGCCGCGGCGGCTGTGCCGCTCGTAGGAGGCCGGCGCCGCGACTGCTAGTGGTGATGGATGCCGGCGGATACGGCCGGCGCGGCCGCCTAGAGGGCGGTGGAAGGGACTGCGAGGGCCGCGCAGGTGCTGCGGGGCGTGCGGCCCTTGGAATTTTTATTTTTTTTATTTTTTTATTTTTTTATTGTAAACAGATATAGTAAAAGAAAGCTTTTTTTTATTTCCCTACAAAATAAAGGTTAGAAACAAAAATATATATTTTTTTTATTTTTTTTAAAACAGGAAATGTAAATGGAAATAAAAGAGGGAAAGATTTTTTTATTATTTTTTATATATGTTTTTTTATTTTGATTTTCCTGCAAAAACGAGGATTAGAGACAAACAACCAAAAAAATAATTTTTTTATTCTTTTTATTTATGCACAAATGGAATATGTGAGACGATCGGATCTTGCCGTAATGAGAGATAGATCCACGGACTCCGACCACCGTGCGTGGTCAGAGGTGAATGATTGTGCGGGATAGAAAGTGAAAATGGTGAGATCAGAAAATGAGATGGTAAATCGATGTCGAGGGTGGATCAAAGTGTGGTGGAAAAATTTGGTGATCTTTAAAGATCTAACAACTAATAAGCTAGGAGTAAAAATAAGGACTACGATTACCTACGAAAAATACAGGAAATAAAGTTGGGATCTCACCTTGGGATCGGAGGCACCGTGATGGCCTCGACGAAGCACAAATCGCTGTCACCGACTGGATCGGAGGCTGGACACCCTTCTGCAACAAGAAACTCTCAGAGATCGGGCTCCTCTCTTCAAAGATTGATCAAATGTGAATGAGGGAGGAGGAGCCCATTAAAAAGAGAAGAAAAACAAAAGAGGAAAGTATGTACAAAAAAGGAAGGTGATTATGGGTTTATTAAATACAATAATTAATTAATTAATTAAATTAATTAATTTCGAAATTCGTATTTAAATTAAAAAAATAAAGTAATTTATGGAAATCAATTAACCACCATAATGGTGGCCAAATAAGGTATAAAATCAAATCATTACATATAAGGTAAGTTATCAAACCAAATAAATGAATTAAATAATTAAATAAATATAAAATTCGTAATTACATTAAATTAATTAATTAAAGTTAGAAAATTAATTTTTTGGTGGATTTTATAAAAGGAAGTTAATTATATACATATATTATACACATATAATATAATATACATAGGTACAAATAAGGAAATAATTTTTATAAAAGATTTTTTAATTTTTAATTTTTTATTTTATTTAGAATGAAAACAATATTTACAAATATGTACATTATGTATAAAAAATATGAATAAAATATATACAATAAGTATATGGGTAAACTGCACAATACACCCCAGAAAACCGAATTTTTAACCGTAACTCCAAAAAATACGAAACCACAACCATTTGAAAGATAATTTAATTTATAGTACGATGGAAGTAAGTTTGGTTAAATTTGATTCGTATAGAGCCGGAATTGATGTTTCAATTTTCGCTTTACGGTTTTTTCTGGGTGTAATTATTTGCAATATATACAATATTTTAATTTACAAATATTTTTATTATTTACAATATAATTTTATTTACAACTTCTATTTACAAAAGTAATTAGTTTGAGGTCAAATTATATACAAAAAAATAATGTAAGTTATATACAAATATACATGAAAAATATGTACAAGATATTTTTGATTTTCTGACAGAAGACCCTATCTCCCCCTACTTTATTCCTGGTCGATCAGGTCAAGTCTTGACCTTCTCTCGGGGTTCAGGTCAGTCTGTATTTATTGCATAAATCCATCCTTTTCTTTTTCTTTTCTTCTTTATTCTTTTATTTATGCACAAAAAGTGTTAAAAATGCAATTTTAGCAAATGCATGCAAAATGATAAAATTATGAAATTAATGGGTATTTACAGGTATTTAACTAAGGAAAAGAGGCTAAAATAAAAGAATAAAGGCGATGAATCGTGGATTCATCAATGGCTCTCCCCAACTAGAATGACAAAGAGACTGACTTCTCCAGCATGACAACCCAATGATTCCCCAATCCAATAACTCCTTCCTCGAGGAGCGTGGTATTCCCTTCTAAGTTCAAGTGGCAACCGGTGCTCTTTCTTCTTGCAATAGTGGCACTCCATTTTTTGATATCTGGATCTGGACTTGCTTCTATCATTATCTCTATATGTATCAGTCTTGGTCTGACTTCTCTCCTTATTCTATGTGACAAGAACATCTGAATGTGAAGAGTTTCCTTGAGTTTTCTTCGCATCTCCTCATTGAAAATACCATACTTGACTGTCTCCAAAGAAATGACCCCATTGACTGCAGAATTCGTAAGTGAGACTCTGAAAGTCTCCCATGAATCCGGTAGAGTAGCAAGCAGTAACAGTTCATACATCTCATCTTCAAATTTTATCCCCATGCTCGTCAACTGGCTAGTAATTCCTTGGAACTCATTCAGAAAATCTAGAACAGAGATGCCTTCCTTGAACCTCAAGTTCACAAGTCTCTTGAGAAGAAACAGTTTGTTACTTCCTGTCTTGGAGGCGTAAAGATTTTTCAACTTCAACCACAAGCTTCTAGCATGACTGGAATCTTGGATATGGTTGTAGACATTCTCATCAACAAACTATATTATGAAGCCACAAACATACTCATGTTCGAACTCCAATTCCTCATCTGTTTTGGCTTCGAGCTTCTGCGTGGAGAACACCGGAAGGTGCATAGCCTTCATATATAAAAGATCCTTCATCTTGTTCTTTCAGAAATTATAATTAGTTCCATTAAGATTAATCATTCTGCTCAAATCAAACTCCATCTTTTAATCCACCATTGAACCTTGCTCTGATACCACTTGTTGGGAGCAGATTCCCCGTATAAATTGAATTGTAGAAAAATAACCAAAGTCGATAGGCGGATCCTGCACAATATATCTGCAACTACAAGAAAGTATATCAACAACAAAAAAATCAACCACAGATACACGGAGATTTTTTAACGTGGAAAACCCTCAATGTGAGGGGAAAAACCATGGGGTTGATCGCAACCCAAAACCAAGCACTATAATCGAAGTAATCTCCCGTGAGAGGCTTACAATAGGTCGGCCCTCAATACGGTGCTACAAATCACCAAATAATGGAGAATAATAGAGAGGAGAAATATCACACAATTGTAAATCCATCGTCAAATTGTAGGGAAGAATGCTGGAGAAGAATTGTTCCAAAGGTTGCTTCTTTCAAACTCCGCGGCAATCACGAACTTTCTTTCTTCTTCCTTTCTCTTATTTCTTTCTTATGCTAGGAGAGCTTGTATTGGGATTATCCTATTACGCACCCCATAACCCTTATTTATACTCCATGGAGATGAGCAAATAAGGAAACCTGGACTCCTACTTTCAATAGAAGTAGGAAAAGATAGCTCCTAATCATAAACGGTAATTAATCTCCTTCTCAAATCAATAATTGATTTTCCTTGTTCCAAATAAGACTACCAATGTTCTATATATATGGACCAGGTTCCCACAAGGAGGAGAACCCATTAACAATACCTTGGCTGATTGGTGGAGACCTCAACGTCACGCTTTTTGCTGCGGGCAGGCCCCGCGAGAGGGGGGAGGGGGTTGGACTATGGTTCCCCAAGATTTCTTGAGTTTGTGCGTGACTCGTCATTGGAGGTGCTGGATGCCTCCAATTCTCTCTACACTTGGAGGAATACGTCCTCTCGTTCTCGTCTGGATTGCTTCCTCGGGTCTATGGAGCTCCTGGAGTCTTTCCCTCTGGCTACGGTTACATCCCTGCCACGTTCGCACTCGGATCACACTCCTATTTGTTGGAATTCTGGGGAGGCTAACCGTCCTCATAGCTATTTCGGTTTGAACGCTCCTGGCTTCTGGAGGAGGGGTTCAGAGAACGGGTTATCGCTTGCTGGCAGGAGGTTCCGGCCACTGGTGTTGCATCTCGAGACATGGCATCCCGCCTCAGAGCTTTGAGACTTATGTTGATATCTTTTCTTCCGGAGATTCGAGCTGCGCGGGAGGAGAGGAGAAATTCAGCCCAATTGGAGGTGGTCCGTTTAGACACTCTTGAGGACTCACGTGAGTTGACAACAGAGGAGAGAAGCTTAAGGGAAGAAAAACACAAGATACTGATGGAGGAGGATCGCAGGTACGAGATCGAGTGGAGGCAAAGATCCAGGCAAACTTGGTTAAAGGAGGGAGACGCAAACACACGTTTATTTCATACTTTTTCTAGTAGGAGGAGGCAACACAACCATATTCGATCCATTGAGGTGGGTGGTGTGCAAGTGGAAGGGGAACATGACATTGGTTCGGCTGTGGTTGACCATTTTCGGGAGGCAAGTAGAAGGTTCCGGACCGGTGGTGCATGATGGGTTGATAGGAGCATTTCCCGGATCTCTGACGAGCGGGTCGCCAGGCTTATATGCTCGTTTACCGCAGCAGAGGTTCGGATGGCTACTTTTGATCTTAAAATTGATGGATCTCCAGGATCGGACGGCTTTCCGGTCTTTTTTTTCGTGAATTTTGGGATCTGGTGGAGGAGGATGTCATGGCTGTGGTGGAGGAGTTGAGGAGGGAAAACCAAGGCTTTGAGCGGTTGAACCGCTCGTTGATCTTCTTGCTTCCAAAGAAAGATGTTGCTTGATGTGTGGATGACTTCCGACCTATTGCCCTCCGAACTCCATCTATCTAATTGTGGCGAAGGTGCTCGCAAACCGTCTGCGTGAGGTTCTCGACTCGGTTGTTGCTGATTCTCAGATGGCTTTCATTCCCGGCAGACATATGATGGATGGGGTAATCATTGCTTCGGAAATTATTGTTGATTGGAAGAGGAAGAATATCAAGGGGATGCTTTGGAAGGTCGACTTCTCCAAGGCTTATGATTGTGTCAGCTGGCGATTCATTTGGGCGTCTCTCTCAAGGCGAGGTTTCCCATATGAGTGGATTAAATGGATGGAAAGATGCATAACCACAACATCCATTTTGGTATTGGTGAACGAGCAGCAGGAAGGCGGTTTTTCCCAGCCTCAGAGGGGAGTCAGACAGGGGTGCCCCTGGCCCCTTTGCTTTTTGTCTTAGTGGCTGATGCTTTATCACGGATGGTTACTAGAGCTGTGGATGGGAACTTCTATGCCAGGTATCATCTTGATGAGCTGTCTATCCCTCTACTTCAGTATGTGGATGATACGATCTTCTTTGTGGAGGGGGGTGCTCGAGAGGCAAAGGGGATTGCTACTGTTGTGGATCTATTTGGAAATGTCTCGGGCCTCAGGATTAATGGTGACAAGTCTGTCTTTGTTCCTTTTAATATGACGGAGGAGGAGGTAATGGAGTATGGGATATCTCTGTGCTCCCAACGCGGAGCACTGCCTCTCAACTACTTGGGCTTGCCTTTGGTATCTGGTCTCGTGCACCAATCTGATTGGATGCCTATGATGGAGCGGGTGGAACGACGCCTTGCTGGTTAGCGAGCCTCGTGCCTCTCTAGGGGAGTACGTCTGGTTCTCTTGAAGGCGGTGTTATCCGCCATTCCTATTTTCTATATGTCATCCAGGCTTCTTCCAGTGGGAGTTCGTAATCGTCTGGAGAAGTTGATGCATCATTTTTTCTGTGCTGGATCGGGTGACTCCAAAGGTGTACCCTTGGTTGGGTGGAAGACTGTCACTCTATTGGAGGATGATGGTGGCCTTGGTGTTCTTGACCTGGACGTGATGAATAGGGCCCTACTAGCTGAATGGGTTACCCGTATCTGGGGCGGTGGCTCGGACCTAACTTGCACTTTGCTTCGAAGAATCTATGGAGCTTCGGGGGCACTAAACTGGAGATTGGGCAGTGTATCTAAGCCCTCTAACTTTTGGCACGGGGTCAGCTACATCCTCCCTCAAATTTCACAGATGATGCGGCCATGTCTTGGCGATGGAGATACCTTCAGATTTTGGGAGGACGATTGGTCGCGTGTTGGGAAGCTTCGTGATCTTTTTCCCAGTTTATTTGGTTTGGCAGAGAATCAGAGATTGCGTGTCTGCGAGGCGTGGAATGGGAATGGTTGGTCACCTGCATTCCGTTCACAACTATCTTCTGAGAATACGGTCGCCTTGCAATGCTTGAGAGACACACTCTCTCAGGTGGGAACTCCATGTGATAGGCGTGATCATTGGGTATGTTCGGATGGCAGTTTCTTGGTTAAGAAGGCCTATAAAGCTTTATACACATTATACGTTTTTGATTCAGGGATTGCGAAGCCATCTTTGGGTCAAATTTGGAGGTGGAAGATCTCACGTCGGGTCAAAGTATTCATGTGGTTGTTGGGCAGAGAGAAGTTGTTGACTAGTGATCGAAGGGCGAGATTGTTTCATAGTTCTGATGTTCTATGCCGACGTTGTTTTGGGGAGGCGGAGGATATCGATCATCTTTTCTTTACCTGTCCAAAGTCAAAAGATGTGTGGAGAGAGGCCGCCATCGCAGAGATCGAGTCAGAGAACTGTCTATCTTTCTGGCATTCTATTGAGTCGTCTATAAATGGCCATACCAATGCAAAGATCCAGTCTACCGCAACCCTCTGGGCGATTTGGCTTGCGAGGAATGGGGTGTATTTTAGGAGTGAGCGATACTATGTTGAGAATGTAATACAACATGCCAAGATCCTCCGGGATTCTTGGACCCTGTAACTATGATGTTTAATTTGTGAATATAAAGTTTTTTATGTGCTTGCCTCTACGGTAGTGCACCCTTTTTTCCTTTAAAAAAAAACATGTTCAAGTATTCGTATCTTTTCGAGCGCCCTTCTGCTGTTGGTCTTCCTGCCTTTTTTTTGGAATACTTTTGTTCCTCCCACATGTGGGAGTTGATCTGCAAAACCTGATGTTGTATCTAAACTCTATCTTTTGTTTTTGATGATGGATGATCTCGTGATCGTTTTTCTAAAAAAAGTGAGTAGATTTGAGGACGAAGGGGTATCCGACCATGCATGGTGTAGTAGTGGGTATACTTGTGTTTTGTTCAATGATCTTCCTCTGATGCTATCTTGGCATCGAAGAAAGCAAAATTTATCTATTCCGGTGAAGAGGTTAATTAACAGCCAAAAGCTTGTTTTTGAGAGTCATTACCTCATCCGCCAAGAATGGATAATGGATCCGTTCTTCCAGTTGCTTCAATTTCATCCAATTACGCAGAATCGTTGCATCTGATTTATGGTATGATATATCTTTTTTCCCAAGTTTCTAAGAGCTTGTTACGGGTTTCTAATCTTTCATAAACCAGATTCTTCGAAGATCCCAAGTACCAAGTCCAGCTCTCCATAATATTGAGTATAGGCCTTTCCTGCCTCTACTACACTTCATTGGCAACGTCCTTGTAACTACTTGGTTACCAACATGAGCACCATATCGAGTCGCTCCTACGGCTTTTCGATGCGATAAGCCATTCCCCTCATTTGTTCGACCATATCTCTTGGAGCTGACTCTAGTTAGAAATATATAGTCAGCGAGGTGCTTGGTTTTGTCTCTTTGAAAATGTGAAGTCAGAACTACTTTAAAGGCTATTTTTTCCCGATGCCTCACATTGTTGTTAAGAACTGCATAAGATTTATCTATTCTTAAATGCTTTTGTATCAGCTGGAAGTTCACGTGGACGTCCCTTTCCAGACGTGATTTTCAAGATGAGTGGATCTCATGGATGAAGAGGTGTGACGACAACTTTCTGCTCTGTGCTGGTTAATGGAAGATAAGAAGGGGATTTCTTTCAGACACAAATGAGGATTCGACAGGGATGCCCGCTAGCTCCTCTTCTTTTTGTTATTGTGGCAGATGCATTGTCGAGGATGGTTACTCACGCGGTGGAGGGAAGTTTTCTCAAAGGTTACACTATAAACAGTTTGTCAATCCCGATCTTACACTATGTTGATGACATGGTTCTGTTTGTGGAAGATGGAGCTTGTGAAGCTGGAGGAATTGCTACAGTTTTGGAGCTATTTGGGGAGTATCAGGGCTGAAACTCAACAAAGAGAAATTCATTTTTGTTCCCTTTGGTCTTTCACAAGGAGAGATCGAGGCTTGTGAGATGTCACTGCGTTCACAACGAGGGTCTCTCCCTTTCACCTATTTGGGGTTGCCTGTGGTGGACGGTCATCTAAAGCAATCAGACTGGATACCGGTGATAGAGTGGCTTGAGAGCAAGCTTGCGGGATGGCGTGCCACTTTCAGCGATTCCTATCTTCTTTCTATCTTCTCGCTTGCTCCCGGTAGATATTCGTAGATGGTTGGAGACTTTGATGCGAAGATTCTTTTGGGTTGGAACTCCGCTAGTTAATTGGAATGTTGTGGCGCTTACTAAGGCAGATGGTTGTTTGGGAGTTTTAGACCTTGAGGTTATGAATAAGGCCCTCCTGGTAAAACGGGTCACTCATATTTAGGTGAAAAATCAGATACTCTTTGTACACTTTTGAGGAAGATTTATGGTGTCTCTACTAGCCTGGAGTGACGCCTCAATAGAATGGTAAATCCTTCAAACTTTTGGCGTGGGGTATGCTCGGTGCTTCTCCAGATTTCTCCTTATCTGAATCATATACTAAGGGATGGTGATGAGGCTAATTATTGGACTTGGATGGATGGTCTTTCAGTGTCAAGAAAGCCGAAAAGGTCTTATATGCATCTATCGTTATTGATCCGGGAATTGCAATGCCAAATTTAGGGCAAATCTGATCTTGGAGGATACTTAAAAGAGTGAAAGTTCTCCTCTGATTGTTCGGGAGAGAGCGGGTGATGACTAGTGCTCGGAAGGTCAGACTCTTTGGGGCTAACGACACCTGCTTGCGGTGTGGAGAGGAGATGGAGGATGCTAATCATTTGTTTTTCCTTTGTTCTTCTTCGAGACAGATTTGGGCAGAGGCCAATTTTTCTATAGTTGCATCCTTAGGAGTTAGAGAGTTCTGGGAGTCCATTGGTTTGTCTGGAACTTGCACTTTAGTTGAGAAACATCATGCAACATCTATTTTGTGGACGATTTGGTTGGAAAGGAATGGGACTATTTTCTGTGGGGAGAGACTTTATATAGAAAATGTAATAGAGCATTCCAAACTCCTTCGTAGATTTTGATCATTGTAACCTTTGTACTTAACTTGTGAATATAAATGCAACATTGTTATGGTTTGACACCCTTTTTCCTTTATATCATCCAATTTTTAGCAGATGGGATTATATAAGTGCTCTTCTGCTGGTAAATAATACTGGACTTGAGGTCAACCATATTGGATAAAACGTTACCGAAATGGTACCGTTTCCTTCTCTAAAGATAGACAAGATCTGAAACTTAGCAGTATTAAAAGAGCCCTAGTCAAAATTTTGTTTGAACCAAATCCAGAACGTACGTCTTGCAAATCTGGATATGCAATAGCACTTAATTAATGCTACTCAAGGATCCCAACATACAAACAAATTAATCCACAAAAACACAACCCCCCCACAGCGTGCATCCCATGCATGCAGTTGCATCCAACACCAACCCATATCAGACCCTCCATTACGCACCACCACCACCACCACCACCAATCTTGGGTGGCTGCCACGCCGGCGGCCTCCGGCTGAAGAACCTCCCGATAACCCTCGCGTCCAGTAGCTCGATTGCATCCCTCGACTTCACGCACCGCGGCGTCTTGTATTGGTTCACCGACGACCCCCTGGCCACGCACAGGTCCATCAGGGCGTCGAAGGCCCCGGCTCCCACCACCCTGATCTCCAGAGGCCCCACCGACCGGTCCTGGCTCCGGCATCTCCGGTACACCGAGTCCAAGGCCTCTTCCACCGCCTCACAACAGGTTGACATCACCGCAGGATCCAACGGTGCCTTCGCGGAGGGGGTGGAGGTGGCAGTCAGCTCCCAGAAGAGCACGTAGTGGCCCGGGATCGAGGATGTGTCGGCGTAGCTGGTGTACTCGGCCAGGAGGAGGCCGAGGCTGCCAAGGTGGGGCTTGGCTGCCGTGACTGCGCGGAGGAGATCGTCCTCATTGGTCTTGTCAGTGTCAACACTCAGGACGACGTTGCGGCGGTGTACGAAGCGGAATTGCGGCGCGTTGTTGTGGAAGCCGGTGACCATGAGGATGTCGCCGACGCGGAAACGGTAGAGACCTGTGGTGGCCGGACACACATTAACGATGTCAGTCTACCAAAATTTGAATCTGTATCCACTTAAAATTGATCATTGACTTTTATGACGAATTTTTGGTCAATCTCTGTTTTTTTATCTTCTAAAAAAGTCATTTAGTACAAAACTTCAACGAATCGTGACCCCTCAAATCTTGTCCAATTACAACACTTTGTTATTACATCACAATTCCTATCAATTACACAAGGGTATATGGATTAAATAGAGAAAAAAATAGAGGGACAGTGATGTAATTATATACTTTATACCGGAATGTAGAGTAATTGGATTAGATTTTGGAGTAACAAGATGATCCTCTGTCATAATACAACAGGTGCTGTAATACATGGATTCGTTGGATGAAGATCGGACGATCTTCATCAGGAGTCAACCATCCCCGGCTCCCTATGGGCATTTCTGGCTTCCATAAGGGTCATCCGATCTCCATCAGACGGATCTCTGCATTACACCACATGTTGTATTACAACAAAGAATCTGTCCTCTTGAAGTAATGGTGTTACAGTAGAGGATGCTACAACAGACGACACCCCCTAAACAGAAAGGAGGCTGACTTGATAGATAAGGGGGGGCCAGCTATTGACCATGATTATTTGTTGCAACTCGGACCACTAGACGTAGCACTCGAATATCTTTTCGTTTTAGATGTGTGCAACTTTAATTTTGACCACATATTGGCAACCACTACTATAAAATCATCAAAGTTGTAATCTAAGTAATTCCATATATTTGATCACTAGTTGAACAGCTCGGATTTATATGTCGCTGAGATCGAGCTGTTCGAGAAAAAACATAGGAATTGAGAGTTAAGACTGACCTGTAAACGTAGTGACGAGAAGCTCATAATACCTTCCCACCTGCACATCCACAAGATCCACCATCTCCGCCGGAACCTCACCGCCGCAGTGGCCATTGCACTCCCCATTCGCCGCCACCTCCTCGCCCCTCCCGCCCACCTCCAGGAACTCGAAGTAGGCCATGTTGGGCACCAGCGTGTACTCCACCTCCTTGGGCTCCCGCAATGGCTCCATATTGATCCCAAAGTAGCTCTCCGACGATGCATACATCGTCGACAGCAGTGGCAGCCCCCCGGCATAAAATTCCAGCATCGGTATGTACTGTGCCATGGAGCCCGTAACGATCACGTCCACGTACTTAGTCTCCGGCCACAGCTTCCTCACCACCCCTTCCCATGACTCTCCGCCGCATATCAACTCGATCTCATCGGCCAATTGGGGATCGGACGCGGTCAGGACCTCGGCCACCGCATCACGGCATCCGGTGTCGGTCACGCGGTGCGAGAGGCAGCCGGTGCGTATGTCAGAGCATAGGGAGCGCCAATTATCCTGAAGGAACTTGATGGCACGGAGGAAGGCCGAGGCGAAGACCGCGCCTACGCGGAGGACATCACGGCGCTGGAGGAGGCCGCAGAGGAGCTGACAGTACATGCTCTGGGAGCAGTCAGGGCAGAGAATGGTGGCGTCGGGGCTCGTGTAGACGGTGTACTTGTTGAAAGGCCGGCGTCGGAAGTTGGGGCTCTTGTAGTAGCTAGTGAGAACCGGCCGTGCCATTAGGCCGGAAGGCGTTGCAATCTCCGGCTTCACGAACAGCAAGTACATTCCCTTCCCCTTCTCCAATCCATCCACATACCTGACATCAATTCATAGTTAGTAGTTACATATTGTGTGATCATATTTTTATCCGTTTTCTACGTTTCGTAATATATGATTATTACCGAACTCTTAAGGATTACTTCAATGATATAGTTGTTTAAACATTGTTATTAAATATAGGAGGACTGATCCTTCGGTATTGAGAAAAATTGCCAATTGGGATGATACGATGCTTTCACAGTCCCACAGTGTGCTTTATATACAAATGCATATTATTCCCTAGAAGAGACAATGCCGAATAAATTTGGATTTTTTTGTTATAAGGGAAACTAAAAAAAGGCTTGAATAGCTGGCGAGCTTCAAAAAACACAAAGAAGTCCATATCGTTTATTCAAATTTATCGATATTGGTGGACTCGGCTGGCTTTTTGTGGACACATCACATCTACGCCTACTCATTGCAACCACACGGACGAAGTTGTTAGATATCTTGTTGCAGCATCAAACCCGACCAACGGAGACATTGATATCATGTATCCGTAGAACATTAAACATCCAATAATTTTCTTTTTGATAGGAGATAATCTTCATTAATTAGCCACAGGAACACTTTGCATTGATGATGATTAGAATGCCACGATTTACGTGCCTTCTTTTTTTGTGGGGTTGATGCTATAATACGGCACATGTTAATATAAACAAGACCTCAAAGCACAGGGGTCCAGTGCCATCATCAACAGAACCCATACAACATCAGCAACAGCGTTCAGGGTAATTGAACCTTACTTGTTCATGACTGCAACCAGGAGATTATACATGTAGGTCTTCCTGTCGAGATCCTCCGCAGTGGACGGCATCATCTTTGGGAGCCCTCCAGAAGTCCCCGAGCTGCGCGGGCATATCAAATTTAATCCACTAATCTAATAAATTATATAAGCAGCAGGTCGAACAAATCCATATGGCGCAACCTTGTGAGGAGCTCGGTAATGGGATTAGCACAGATGATGGAAGAGGGCTCCCCATTGGCGATCCTGTTGATGTAAGGCTTCACCTGCTCGTACTCCACGATGGGCACCTTCTCCTTGAAGCAACCCACGTCGTCCCTGCCCTCCATGAACCCATGCAGGTACTCTGTCTCGCGGTTCCGCGCCAGTATCTCGGAGAGGACCATCTGCTGCACCTCCGTGGCATGGGTCGTGAGGTCCTCTATGTGCTGCAGAGTCGCCTCTCCATCGGTGGGGTCGCAGCTCCACAACATGGTATTATGGTAGTTGAGGATCGAGAAGAGGAGTTGGAGATGGTGGGGGTGTGTATTATGGTGTTGAGGGCATGTGGGTGTGTATATATACAGAAAAATATACGGAACCGGGGATGGGATTACGAAGGTTGTAGTGGGGAGGGGAGGTCCTACACACGTGACCGTGTCCGTCGGGTGGTGATCATTAGATGCAGGTCTTATGGGTCAAAGCCCGTCCGGTGGCTTGGCATTAGCGCGTTTTGCATTCAAGCCCTTGCTTGTGGATGATTTGCATGTTTACCCTTCTTGCAGGAAGAATGCCCTCACATGTAGGGCTGTCAGAAAATTCTCATTCCACATTCGCTCAGATTCGGTTCGCCAAAAGCTCGATTCGGATTCGATTCGAAAATAAATGAACCGAACTGAACACGAGTTTGAGCTCGATTAAATAAACGAACCAAACCTCAAAAACATAGGTTCGCTCATGTTCGGTTCGTTAAAAGTTCGATTATATACACACATACATACATAAAAGTATATATACATACATATTATATATATAAGGAAAAAATGCATTCTATATTAACATAAGGGTATTCACTTATTTTTCCAAACCCATCCAATCATCCACTCCCTAAGCCCCTATTCCTTATGTCCGAAACCCCACAAAACCCTCCCATGCAGCTGTGATTTTTCCATTTGAATAGAAACGTCTGCACAACATTTATTCTTAAACGAACCTTTAACGAGTCGAACCGAACCTTTACGAACCTTACCCGAGTCGAACCGAACCTGATTACAGTTTTTATTTTATCGAGCCGAACCGAGCTCGAGCCTGAAACTATGCTAAACGAGCCGAACCGAACTTGGATTGGTTCGCTCAGGTTCGACTCGTTTACACCCCTACTCACATGCATTCAGGTTGAAAATAAACGAATTGAACGTGAATAAGTTAGGATGGTTTCGATTTGATTCGTTACAAAATAAACTTCTTGTAACTACATAATTTCTGATTTTCGACAAGCTGGAGCTGGACAAAGATTGTGGCAATGAAATCTTTTCTTTTCTAAATAAATTGAATGTAGACTAGAGTAGCTAAAAATATAAGTTATAGATGCTTTCATTTAAAATAATATTACTGATTAATGAATAAATAAAGTCATGATAAAATGAAAGAGGAGTTTCGACACTTGTGCTCTTCTTAGATTCTTCAATATCAGTTATATCCCTTCTTCTTTTTGTCAATATCAATTCCGCCCTTATCTTCTTACACCGTTATCACTTATGCTCCTCAAGTTAGTTGTCTCTCATTTAACTCACAAATAAAACGTTAGGTCAAAACATACTTGAAAAGAAAAGAAAGGAATCAAGTGTAAAATACCCTATCATCTTCTTCCTTTTTCATTCTCTTCCTCCACCACCACCACCTCCACCACCAAGAAGCCCACCCCAAGCCTCATATATGCCCTTGATCCTCTACCCATCCTCACGATTTTTGCGAGACGTAGGTCGTGGCTACCTCTAAGCTCGACTCCATGGCAAGCGCCCTCCCTTTCAACCCCCTCATTCCCTTCCTCTTTGTCGTAATTCCGACACTCACCCCTCTGACCACACCTACCCTGCTGAAGCTTGCATGCAAAGATGCTCTTTAAGGCGAAGCTCGCTTTGCTATCGCTAATAGGCATCATTGTAGCTGATGGGGTTGCCGCTTCCTCGTTCTTGCTAAGATTGTTGATCCCCTTCCTCGTGGAGATGTTGACCAATGATGATTAGGCCACCACGAAGGCTATCGCGAAGGCTTTGTCGGTTTCTCTCGCATACACGGGGTAGCCAACCAATCACTCTACTAGATTCTCCAAGTGCGCCGAGGGTGTCTTCTACCTCCAGTTAGACATCGGGGAAGAAACCCCCAAGGCGCACCCCTCCCTCTAAAAAAAAATCCTTAACCATACATTCATTTGAATAAAAGCCATGAGTTGGTTCATCCATTGATGGTTAGATTAACAGAATGGTACAAGTGATAACGGTGCAAAAAGGTAGATGCATAGATGATATTGCAAAAAAGGGATGAACATAACTGGTTGTTGCAAATCGCGGAAGCATGCACAAACACGATCAATCACCCAATCATGATGATGCAGATTGACAAACATAACTGGAATACATCTTTGGGTGATTGTGATCGATTTCCACTATGTGGAGAAGAAGAAAAATATAGAGGATATAGAGAGCCCTGACCCTAGGAGAGTTTTTATATACTACTCTCGTTCAGACGGATCCCTGATATAAATGGATCCATATACTGTGAGACTCTCATATTGTTATGGTATAATACGACAAGAGTGTGTGCATATATATGAAAGTTCTTCAACCTAGGTCGGATGATCAGGATTTAAGGCATATCAGCATTGGTATTGCAGAATCTAAGAGGGGCACGTGCGCAAACAATCCAGACTAATTATGAAATTCTAAAAATATCTATACTGTAGCGACAGTTCGTATCATCAAATTCTATTATTGCGACCACAAAAGCTTTCACTTGTGATGGTAACTATCATACAAAATCCGTTGCATAACTATCATACAAAATCCATTGTCAAAAATTGGATAACAAAGAATTGCAGTAAGAATGTGTTCATTGACACTACTCTAGCAATGTAATTTTTTTCAATATAATGTCTAAGGATTCCGTAGCTGAAATATTTTACTTTGTAACAATCAAAAGTTTGTTGCAAAAGAAACAATCTACAGTTCTAAATCAATCTTTTAACAAACTGAATTGAACAATCACTACCAGAAAAATGAGTTGTGCCCACGGAATGTGGCTACGGAAACTTGTGGTCACGATAATTCCGTGGCCACTAGTTCTCGTAGCTACAATCCGTAGTCAAAGTCTTCATACAAGAGCTGTGCCCACGAAAAGTTTTGTGTCACTTGTATTGGCCACGACATATTCGTGCTTAGAGAACTCTCGCGACGAGACTTGTAGCTATGGCTACTGACCACGATGTGTTGTGACCAGAGTCTAATTCTGTGGCCACAAGTCCCACATCCGGGGCATAGTTCTGTAGCTTAACTTATTTTCCTTGTAGTGAATCGTGAAAAATAAGATAAAGGTATTTTTAGATCTATATGGATGCAAACAGACTTATACAGATATATAGATAATATATAAATATTTCATGATATATATATACACACATTAGAAACAAAAAAAGAAGACAGTCTGTAAATAATATCTACAAACTAGCTTCCATTGTTTATTTGATAAGGGTGCAATAGCTGCTGTTGTTTATTTGTTAGATTATAGGCCAACAAGTACATTAGGAGAGGACGTACTAATTGTTGGCTTAAGTCAGAAGCAACCTGCATAATTTTCTTTTAAGATATGAAATAGGAACCAACAAACACCTACAATTTATTGCATTATGACAAAAAAGGTAGAAGCTAGAAATAGACGTAGAAAATTAAATCAAATTAAATCTTGTTGCATTCCTTGATTCTAGGGTCCAACAGCGAAGAGAACAATAATAACAAAAAATAATCAAATGACTACAGGAAGGATTATACGTCGAAATATATAGACGGATTATAAATATCTACAGGCATGAATTAATATCCTATTACATGCAGTTTATTATCCGTATCTTACTACTTTCCTCGCCCATTCATAAGCAAATAAAAAGGCATATCCGCATTTTTGAAACCGGACTGAACCGACCACTTCAATCGGTGAAAATCGCTCTGATTATCTGGGTTTCATTGATTCGGTTAAAATATTCATCTTTTAGATCCAAAGTATGATTTTATTTAAAAATAGCAGTGCTCTTTAATTAAAGAGCAAAGTTAGTATTCATCACTTACTAGCCAACTCTACTACAATCACTCATTGTTATAAATTGATTCCAATAATACTTATTGTATAATAATGCTATACAATATTTAATTTAAATATTATATATGTGGTGTATTTGATGTCGTATATGTTAAAATATTGTATGCATAACATAATATATTTACATTATGTACGCATTTTTGATAGTTATATATAAAATTATGCATATCATATTTGTATCCATATGTGTGTATATATATTGCGTTATGTATCTATATTTATATATTTTATTTATTCACATGTGTTTTCTTATATCTAGGTAGTTATTTTCTATATATGCGTGTATTTACAGGATATGTAAATGTAAAAGTTATACATATAAATACATATTATTTTAAAAAAAATTGCTTGCTAATACAAGCAATTAGAAATTTGTAACTTTGCTACATTTTTATTGACCTGTGTGTATTAAGGTTTTATCAACAATTTGAATGATATTTAAATATGTATTTTACATATGAGTTTGCTTATGCCAATGTGGTCTATTCAACCACTTTTTCCTCGTGTGATTTAATTTAATCCGGTTGAAAAAAATAATGACATCATTATCCGAATAAACTGATTTAATTTCATTGTCTAACCTCGATTCAACATTTTAGATAAGATTTCCTTTTCGACTTCCATTTCGGTTTCAAAAATATGGAAGCATATATCTAAGGGTCTTTTGTTAAATAATTATTAATTAATTCATAATTAAATAAATAAGCATGGATTTGAACTATTTAAAATTTTAGGCATCAATCGGTACCTCAGATGCTGATTTGAAGAATCAAACCCAAATCGCCACCTGAGGTGTCAATTTGGGGAGTCATGACCAAATCGGCACCTGATGAATCTCGTATTCATCATGCTAAAATCAGTCATTTAGGCTCTGTCCCCCATCATCCACCTGTAATTATTCATTAATAGATCATTATTAGCCATCATGCATGTGTAAATAATATCTGCATTTCATCATGCATAATTGCATTTAAAAATTCCTAGTGTAAATTAGTCCAAAAAGCCGCTAACTTCTCACATTTTTAGTTAATTCATCCTAACTCCGATTGACCCCAAACCACCTCCTTTGTGTAGATATTACTAACCTTATTAAATAAAAAATACAAAAAAATTACTAACCCCAATAAGTGTCAAATAATCCCAAAGTCAAATTTCACATCTGACGGACTAAAATGAGCATATCTCCCACATACAATGTCCGATTTGGTCTACTCACTTTTAAAGTACTCCATTTTCAAATCCTTCAAAACAAGATCAATTTCATAAAATTCGGAGCTCATATGTGAAAGTTGGGTTTTGGGCCTCTTTTGCGCATTTTAACTTTTTACTAATTTTGACCTGAGATTTTATGTGAATAATTAACTCTTTTAATTTTATTTCTTTTTCATTTGTGTCCTTTGATGAAAGTTTTAATAAGAAATGCAAACATTCAAATCCAGATCAAAACTGAGATCAAAGAAACTGACCAAGTCCAAGTGTCCGTTGTCGGTCTGCACAAAAGTTGTGTGTTTCTCACTTCTATTTTATTTTCCTAATTTCTTATCCTTTAAAAATCCAAAAAAAATAGATTAATGTGTAAATAATTTTCTTCTTATTTATCGTATTTTTTATAGAATTTTTATCATCTCTAAAACCACCAAAAAAATACAAAATCTCAAAAATACGGTTTTTCGTACACATGGAAAGCCACCAAAAATACCACTTCGCACAGGTGACCTCTTTTGCTCCCGGGCCCTTCATGAAAGTTGTAGATCTCGACGAGACGAACAACTTTCGTGAAGAAAATTTTTCGATCTGAGGTCATCTTCTACCTCTTTTGCCCACATTAAAATCTGAAATTTTTTTGGTGCCACGTGGCAGCTCCAGGGCGTGACACGTGGCACCCCACTCTTCCCTCACTACCAGCCACACCTGGGTCACGTGCCCAGCACGTGACCCCGCCCTCTTCTTCCTCAGCCGTTACACATGCCCACTCCCCCGACCGTTTCTCCTCCTTCACTCACCGCCATGCGCGGCCATCAAAGCCGCCACCCCTCCCGCGTAACGTCGACCTTCTCCTCCTCCTATAAAGCTCAGCCCCCGAAGCCAAGCAACGCCATCCGCCCTTCCCCTACACGGCCGGTGACAGCGACAGCCCACGTCGGCGTGATCCAAGGTCTCTCACTGACCTTGCGGCTTCTCCACCAGTAGCCGAGCTTCGTGATCCATCGCCGGTCACTGAGGCGAACACCGGAGTTGAGCTCCTCCTCCAGCTTCAGGCGACAAACCTCCACCCCCGCTCTTTTTCTTCTCCGTGTTATTGTTGCAGGTACACCTCCGCCTCGCGTGGAGCCACCTCCGTCGCGCCTCAACCTCGCATCCTCCACCGCGCACCTCCGCCCAGGGCCCTGCGCCTCCGCCCAGGCCCCTCCGTCTCCGCCTCGCCCCTCCGCCGCGAAGCCCCTCGGCCTCGGCCGCCGCTTCACCAGCCCCGCGGCACATCTGCCTCACGCGGAACCTCCGCCTTCACCGCCCTCCGCCGGTCGTGTGTCGACCGACGTAGGGACCGCCGACCGTGCTTCCTCCACCTCCGGCCGCCTCCGCCGCTCGTCGACAGCCCACGACTTCACCCTCCACCGCCGCGACCGCCCCTGCCAAGCTCGGCCGTGTGTCGGCCGAGCGTTCGACGCCCCGCCTCCCGCCCAGGCGCCCTCGTCCTCCGGCCGCCTCCGCCGACCACGACCGAGCACGTCGGCCCCAGCCTTGGCCGCTCTCGCCCCGACTCCTCCGCCCAGCAACTTACAGTTGCCGTCGGATCGGGCGAGCTGCCCCTGATCCGACGGCCTACAACCTCCCACGTGCCCCCACCCGAGCCTCGGCCCCAGCCGCGAGGCTCGGGTCCACCAAAGCACAGCCACTCGCCACGTGGAGGCTCGGACCATCCGAGCCTCAGCCTCGGTCCGAGCCTCCGCTTCCCCTTCCGAACCTCAGGCTCGGAAGCCCGAGCCTCTAGGCCCGGCCCGAACCACAGGCTCGGAAACCCGAGCCTCTCCTTCGGCTCCCGAGCCTACAGCCCTGCACCCGAGCCTCAACTTCACTAGCCCCGCGGCACATCCGCCTCACGCGGCCGAACCTCGGTCCACCATTTGATGATCTCGATCTGGAGCAGGAGGTCGGCGCGCACCTGGAGCAGGAGATCCGGTTGCCGCGTGGTATTTTGGTTGCCGCGTGGTATTTTCGCCTCAGTCGGGTCCCAACCACACAGAAGGGGTTGAAACAGACCCGACACACCACAGGAATGTTCAGTCTTAATTATTACAAGGGTTCAAAGAGAGGGACCCTGAGAATATTGCAGAAAATTAAATCTATACTAACTCTCTCTCACAAAATTAAAATTCAGTCTTCATCGCAGATCCTTGATTTAATATAAAAATCCAGCTCCCAGAAGTCTGCAAAGAGAGATTTTGCGGTTAGTAGCAAAAGTAAGAGAGAAAAATAAAATGCAGAAAAAAAAATGGCACAAAAATTAATTTTCACAAAAATCAATTATCAAATTGATTTAAAACCCCAAAAATTCGACGTTCCCTGGCAACGGCGCCATTTGTATTATTGCTTAACTTCATCAGCCCCGCGCGCCGACCTCCTGCTCGGAAACCCGAGCCTCTCCTTCGGTTCCGTGTGAGGCGGATGTGCCGCGGATGTGAAACTTAAGGAAAATTGTTGATCAAATGGCGCCGTTGCCGGGGAACGGTGTATTTTTAGGGTTTTAAATCATTTTCTGTAATTGATTTTTGTGAAACTAATTTTTGTGTCATTTTTTTTCCTTCTTTTGCATTTTTTTTCTTTTTGATTTTTTTTATATACTAACCGCAATATCTCTCTTTGCAGACTTCTAGGAGCGGAATTTTGGATATTCAGCAAGGATCTGCAAGGAAGATTGAATTTTGATTTTTTTTGTGAGAGAGATCTTAGCATAGGTTTAAATTTCTGCATTATTCACAGGGTCCCTCTCTCCTTGTACCCTGTTAATTTGTAATATTCATGATTGAACTCTCTGTGGCTTGACGTAGAATTTAGGAGCACATACGCTAGATTAGAATTATTTGATTGCGCTCGTAATTTTTAGGCCACACTTTTCACTAAATAAACGCACTGTAGATCGTTCAACATTAGCCAAAAAATTCAATCAATTCTTCCCGCTAATAGAACTATCTGTTTAGGGCGTTTTCATCTGTGCATATCATTTAGTGTAAATTTTAAATTCCTTGTCTTGCATTCTGCATGAAGAACGTGGGGATTCACTGTAAGTCCTTCTCTTAAGCATGCATCATTGATTTACGCTTGCATTGGCTTTTTTGATTCTCCCTCCTCAAGTTTTACAACTTAGGATTTAAAGGAATTGGGACTGTTCGGTAGGCGTGAATTTTTGTGCTCACATAAACTACAGTGATAACCTTAACTTAAAACTAGGATTGCTAATCAAGGTGAATGTAAATAAATTGATCTCAAAATAATCTGTGTTTGGTGGAGAGAAACCCACTCATTGTTTGTAAAGACCAGAACGCACACTTAGGAAAGAGCCCAAAACCGAAGTAGTTCATTCAGACTACTGAGTTTAGATAATTAGCTACTTTTCAGTGAGGGTCTCGGGTAGCCGTTTACGGTCCGACTTCCCTTAGCAGAGTAGGTGGTTTAGAGGACACCGCGGAAGGCACCGTCCTCAAGTAACACAGGTAGTCGTTTACGGTCCGTACTTACACCTATACTGGCTGAAAGTAGGAGCAACTAGTTGTATGAACTCGGGACAGTCTTTGTGAAATATTTCGGCACCTAACAGCTCCGCTTAATCTGCAAGATTGGTTTGTCATTAAATTAAAATTGAAAAGATAAGCGGCCGAACCCTAACGTGCCTTCACCTGAGTTGAGTGGGTGAATCAACGTGTTTGTTTTGTGTTTGATTTGTGTACGTCAAAGACCTTGCAATTGCAAGCAAATCGTGTTCGCTGATCATTCCATCGCTCTTGACAAGATGTCGGCACAGTGGTCTTCTTTCCCAATCTCCACGACCATGTCCCGATATTCTTCTCATCCATCATTCTCTTCCCGCCCATACATCCCACCCTATGACCACACTTCTTCTTGGAATAGTCCTCTCTCACATTCGGAGAATCTTATGGACATAAGAGAGAGATAAGAATTGAGGATAAACAATAGAGTGACCGATATTGACAATAGAACACGATTTCCGGTCACTAGGATCTCACAACCTCTTGAATTATCCCCGACTCAAGATAAGTATCAATTTTCCTTTGACAACCCACAAGAAAACCAAACTCAAGGAAATTCAACTCATGACCAGTCCATAATGTTTATGAACAATCAATACTCTCCTCGAGGATACATGCCCGAATCACGACACATGGAGACTGATTATACAATCACTAGTCATGAGATGTTTGAGGATGAGATTGCTCGGATTAATCATAGAGCAGACACCTTAACTATGAGAATATATGATCTCATCCAGTCAATTCAAAATTCAGAAGAAGTGAGGCCATCACCATGCGAACCACTGGATCATCACAATCAGACACAACCATTGACCTCTGACCCCCCCACTGACCATATCACTGAAAATCACAAAAAAAATTGAAAAATTTGAAAATTCAAAAAAATTGGACAATTCTGAAATGGAAGCATTTTACAAGAGTATGATCTTAGAGCTTTCATTAATCAAAGCCATAGAATATGTGCCCGATCTTAAGAGATTTGTGAAGAGTCGACTGATACCCAAAAAGACGGGCAAGAAACGATCCAGGATTGAATATCATGTCATATCTATGGCTAGTTCTTTGGTGATGAATCATAAACTCAAAAGCCGCAAAGTCAAGCGGTTGACTCGGGTCACATGTGAAATTGAGGATTCTATATTCACTCATGTTCGGTTAGACGACAACTCTACATTAAACATCCTCCCCAAGTCCGTCTTTGACCAACTCAAACTCGGACAACTCAAAAAGTCTAGGGTGATCGTTCAATTACCCGATCGATCTACCAAAAGACCGCGGGGGATCGTTTCTGTCGTCGTAAATTTCCGAGGGGAAAAACACAAAGTGGACTTTATTGTCCTTGACATTGAGCACCCCGGAAGGATGTCTGAGTCTCCTATTATTTTAGGAAAGCCGTTCTTAGCCTCCGCTAAGGCGATCGTCGATTGCGAGACTCAGGAAATCAAGTTCCCGAACTCGGACCACAATGAACACGAACCCAATGACACATCCGGCTCTGAGGAAAACCAACTTGAAACCAACAGTTATGATCAGGATATTTCACACTATCAGACATCTCCGCATGATACACTGATAAAAACACTGGGAGAGTCACCCAACAGACTGACTGTTGAACAAACTTTGGATTCTCACCACCCTATCACTGCTCCTAGGAAAATTAAAGATTTTGAAGCTTCTGAAGAATTGGACCATATCTTTGAAGATCACAACGATTATTTGAGTGGTCAAATCTTTGAGTCGGCAGTAATTCATGAGATACTTGAACAATATAAGGAACCGACTCTGGAAACATCCGATCATACGAAGGTGACATCAGCGACCCCAGCCTTAAACCACAGAAACACCAGGAATAATCTCCCTCGACCGAAGCGGTGCATGACCCTTCAAGAATTGGTCGACTTTTATGGGGATTCATCTGATGAGGAACTCACAAATGCCACATCGGTTACTCAAGACAGGGAGATGAAGACTGTCCAACTTCCTCCTAATACTTCTCAAGGAAACAAACCGACCAAGAAAGTTACCTTTGACCTTAGACATCAGGTGATTTCTGACGAGTCCTCATCCGATCATGATGTGGTTCATCAGATAAGTGCAATAGGTACAGCTCTGATCCAAGGGCACTTACCTCTGATCGACAAAAGTTGGAGATCCTCTGCAGACAACTACTATTCTCCAGAGGATGACTCCGACGATGGCTGGTCTTCTTCATCGGCCCCCTCTTCATCACACTCCACATCTCCATACTATCTCCCTCCACACTCCCGCAAGAAGGTCCGTCGCAAACCTCCTTGATCTTGTACATCCGCAAATCTACCCGGTTCCCCATCTGTAATTATCCGATTATACTTAGGCTGACCTGAGCCTAAGTATAGGGGGACCGCTACCGTTGTTTATACTTCACTTCTCTTCTTTTGTTTTTAATCCTTCTGTATTTAGTACGAGCTATGTCAACATTTCACTTTATGCCATGGGGACATAGCACAAGCTAAGTATAGGGGGGTGTACTTGTATATATTTTATCTACTTTATCCTTAGCTCGTACTTTATTCGTTTTTATCTAACATCGGGGGTGGGTACGAGTAGTGTGTATAATACCTGTTTTTTTAAAAAAAATCAAAAAAAATAAAAAGAAAAAAAAACTTTTGCAATCATCACTCATAGTCTTGCATTTCATCAAGCATTTCATGCATTCCTTGGTCGATATATTCCTGACACATTCACCATCACTCAAGGCTTGAGGATTTTTGAGGACACTTGATTCCTGAGATCTTGAGATTCTGAGTTAGCCTGCCTTAGTCATTAGGATTTTTAGAACTTAATAATCCACACTTCCCTAGTTTGAAAGATTTGAGCGCTATATTGCACTCTTCATCTCTACCTTCAAAGAATATGATCAGCACAAATCACTTTCACAACTGCATTATTGATGAGATGAGTTGAGATATCACTTGAGGAACTAGGACTAGGGATTTGAGTTTAGACCCGATCTGATGATATTCGAGGATGGGATAAAGTTAATGAAGGCTGCAGAAAACCTGAGTGTCAGCAAAAACCCAGCCAGTATGTGAACAAGTTCATATGCTATCTTTTTGATATTGACCTAAGTGCCAGGGTGTGATGAAACTTAATGAAAATTGTTCATCAGTGTGCGCCAACTTTTGGTAAAAGCAGTGGAGCTAGCCAAAAAGAAAAAAGAAATGTCAAAGAAAAGCTCTAACATCCAAAGTCAAATTCCAAATGAGCTTCCACTAATGGCAAGCGCTCCCAAAATTTTCAAAGTGTCCACTTGGACCAAACACTAATTAGGACCAAGGAGTCGGGCTGACACCATAAAAGGGCTCTGCATCGTAAGCGATACAAGTCTGGGTGTCGAAGGTATCTTAGATACTCAAAAGAGACACACCCCGGTGTACTCCCAGAAAAACAAGTGCAGACGACTCCAAATTCTCTTGACGGACACATTGATCAACAAAATAAAATATACATGTGTTGAGTAATAAGGCACTCGAGAGACACCTTGTTCCAATGAAAGGGAGAGAAAATCAGACACAATCCTATGCCCTCCATCAACTGGCCGTCCATGTACACTTTCAAGTCTGACAAACTAATGAGACGGTTGACTGAAGCAAGAATAGACTTATTCTCTAGTGTTGAGGATTAGGTCTAGAGGAGGATCTTTGGGACTGGAACTTTTAATGATGCCCCGACTCGACTCTCATGAAATGCAGTACACTTAAAATCATATCCTTATATTATATGTACAAACAGAGAGTCTGAAAATTAGAAAAGTTGGATTCCTTTTGATTGAAGCTTGGTTGAGCACAGAATTTTATGATCACTCAAATTAAGGGTCTTCTCTGAATTAAGCCTAGTAAATTCACATACACAGTCAGGATGTAATCAACTAAGTCATTCATTCATTCTCGGGGACGAGCATGGTCTAAGTATAGGGGTATGATGAATCTCGTATTCATCATGCTAAAATTGGCCATTTAAGCTCTGTCCCCCATCATCCACATGTAATTAATCATTAATAGAGCATTATTAGCCATCATACTTGTGTAAATAATATCTGCATTTCATCCGCATAAATTGCAGTAAAAATCCCATGTGTAAATTAGCCCAAAAAGCCGCTAACTTCTCATATTTTTAGTTAATTCATCCTAACTCCGATTGACCCCAAACCACTTCCATTGTGTAGATATTACTAACCTTATTAAATAAAAAATACAAAAAAATTACTAACTCCAATAAGTGTCAAATAATCCCAAAGTCAAATTTCACATCTAACAGACTAAAATGAGCATATCTCCCACATACAGTGTCCGATTTTGGTCTACTCACTTTTAAAGTACTCCATTTTAAAATACCTTCAAAACAAGACCAATTTCATAAAATTCGGAGCTAATATGTGAAAGTTGGGTTTTGGGCCTCTTTTGCGCATTTTAACTTTTTGCCAATTTTGACCTGAGTTTTTATATGCATAATTAACTCTTTTAATTTTATTTCTTTTTATTTGTGTCTTTTGATGAAAGTTTTAATAAGAAATGCAAAGATTCAAATCCGGATTAAAACTGAGATCAAAGAAATTGACCAAGTCCAAGTGTCTGTTGTCGGTCTGTGCACAAGTTGAGCGTTTCTTACTTTTATTTTATTTTCCTAATTTCTTATCCTTTAAAAATCCAAAAAAATTAGATTAATGTGTAAATAATTTTCTTTTTCTTTTCTCGTATTTTTTATAGAATTTTTATCGTCTCTAAAACCACCAAAAAAATACAAAATCTCAAAAATACGGTTTTTCGTACACATGGAAAGCCACCAAAAATACCATTTCGCACAGGTGACTTTTTTGCTCCCGAGCCCTTCATGAAAGTTGTAGATCTCGACGAGACGAACAACTTTTGTGAAGAAAATTTTTCGATCCGAGGTCATCTTCTACCTCTTTTGTCCACTTTAAAATCTGAAATTTTTTTGGTGCCACGTGGCAGCTCCAGGGCGTGCCACGTGGCACCCCACTCTTCCCTCACTACCAGCCACACCTGGGTCACGTGCCCAGCACGTGACCCCGCCCTCTTCTTCCTCAGCCGTTACACACGCCCACTCCCCCGGCCGTTTCTCCTCCTTTACTCACCGCCATGCGCGGCCATCAAAGCCGCCACCCCTCCCGCGTAACGTCGACCTTCTCCTCCTCCTATAAAGCTCAGCCCCCGAAGCCAAGCAACGCCATCCGCCCTTCCCCTACGCGGCCGGTGACAGCGGCAGCCCACGTCGGCGTGATCCAAGGTCTCTCACTGACCTTGCGGCTTCTCCACCAGTAGCCGAGCTTCGTGATCCATCGCCGGTCACTGAGGCGAACACCGGAGTTGAGCTCCTCCTCCAGCTTCAGGCGACAAACCTCCACCCCCTCTCTTTTTCTTCTCCGTGTTATTGTTGCAGGTACACCTCTGCCTTGCGCGGAGCCACCTCTGCCGCGCCTCAACCTCGCCTCCTCCACCGCGCACCTCCGCCCAGGGCCCTGCGCCTCCGCCCAGGCCCCTCCGTCTCCGCCTCGCCCCTCCGCCGCGAAGCCCCTCGGCCTCGGCCGCCGCTTCACCAGCCCCGCGGCACATCCGCCTCACGCGGAACCTCCGCCTTCACCGCCCTCCGCCAGTCGTGTGTCGACCGGCGTAGGGACCGCCGACCGTGCTTCCTCCACCTCCTCCACCTCCGCCCGAACCACAGGCTCGGAAACCCGAGCCTCTCCTTCGGCTCCCGAGCCTACAGCCCTGCACCCGAGCCTCAGAGCGCACGTGCAACGCACGTGCGCCGCTGGGAAATTTGCGCGGACACCCCTAGCGTTTTCAGAATTTGCAGAAATACCCCCGCCAGGGGAAAATTTCAGAAAGGCCCTCAAGTTTTAATTAATTACAGATAAGTCCTCCCAAGGACCTCTTTGCAAAGAAAATTTTATTTTAATTACATTTTAGTCCCTGAAATTTCATTTTAGCATATCTTCTCCATATGGACTCCGATTTTAGCGTATAATATGTCATTTCGAAGCTCTTTCCATGCTCTACAACTTAGCATCATTTGTGGACCGATTTGAGGCTGTTTATTCATATTTATTATTGAGTATATCTGTTGTCATTTGTAGGCTTATTTTGACATTTCTATGCCATATCTCCCTAGGAAAACTTGACGATTTATTTTACAGGGAATTGTTGGAGTTGAGATATTATTTGAGAACTTATTTTGTGCAGGGGTTAAATCAAGGAGTTTTATAGGTTTATTGACCTGTGGACTACAGTCATTTCTTGAGATTATAATTTGAAGAATTTTGGGAGAGAAAATCATTGCAGGATTAATTTGATAGCCTATACTTGCATCAGGGATTAATTTGATATTATTCGATCTGTGATTTCATTTCACGGTTATTGAGTAATCTTAATTGGATTAAACATCACTAAATCGCAGATCTAGTGCTTCATTTTCTCTGTCTAATTCCTCGCATTTGCATTGCATTGTATTATATTTTCCCCACACAAAAATTAATCGAGCATTGATTGATTATTTAATTTGATTTAGAAACCACGCAACTAAAAATCTCTGTTCCCTGTGTTCGACCTTGGTAAACTTGCCAAGTAAAATATTCCACAACATTCAAAGATTGTGGTATTTTGACGACCGGAATCCGCTTCCTATACTACAATTCCTCATTATTAAAGAGGTGGATTTCGCGCTCATCAAATGGCGTCGTTGCCGGGGAACGACGTATTTTTAGGGTTTTAAATCATTTTCTGTAATTGATTTTTGTGAAACTAATTTTTGTGTCATTTTTTTTTCCTTCTTTTGCATTTTTTTCTTTTTGATTTTTTTATATACTAACCACAATTTCTCTCTTTGCAGACTTCTAGGAGCGGAATTTTGGATATTCAGCAAGGATCTGCAAGGAAGATTGAATTTTAATTTTTTTTGTGAGAGAGATCTTAGCATAGGTTTAAATTTCTGCATTATTCACATGGTCCCTCTCTCCTTGTACCCTGTTAATTTGTAATATTCAGGATTGAACTCTCTGTGGCTCGACGTAGAATTTAGGAGCACATACGCTAGATTAGAATTATTTGATTGCGCTCGTAATTTTTAGGCCACACTTTTCACTAAATAAACGCACTGTAGATCGTTTAACATTAGCCAAAAAATTCAATCAATTCTTCCCGCTAATAGAACTATCTGTTTAGGGCGTTTTCATCTGTGCATATCATTTAGTGTAAATTTTAAATTCCTTGTCTTGCATCCTGCATGAAGAACGCGGGGATTCACTGTAAGTCCTTCTCTTAAGCATGCATCATTGATTTACGCTTGCATTGGCTTTTTCGATTCTCCCTCCTCGAGTTTTACAACATAGGATTTAAAGGAATTGGGACTGTTCGGTAGGCGTAAATTTTTGTGCTCACATAAACTACAGTGATAACCTTAACTTAAAACTAGGATTGCTAATCAAGGTGAATGTAAATAAATTGATCTCAAAATAATCTGTGTTTGGTGGAGAGAAACCCACTCATTGTTTGTAAAGACCAGAACGCACATTTAGGAAAGAGCCCAAAACTGAAGTAGTTCATTCAGACTACTGAGTTTAGATAATTAGCTACTTTTCAGTGAGGGTCTCGGGTAGCCGTTTACGGTCCGACTTCCCTTAGCAGAGTAGGTGGTTTAGAGGACACCGCGGAAGGCACCGTCCTCAAGTAACACGGGTAGCCGTTTACGGTCCGTACTTACACCTATACTGGCTGAAAGTAGGAGCAACTAGTTGTATGAACTCGGGACAGTCTTTGTGAAATATTTCGGCACCTAACAGCTCTGCTTAATCTGCAAGATTGCTTTGTCATTAAATTAAAATTGAAAAGATAAGCGGCCGAACCCTAACGTGCCTTCACCTGAGTTGAGTGGGTGAATCAACGTGTTTGTTTTGTGTTTGATTTGTGTACGTCAAAGACCTTGCAATTGCAAGCAAATCGTGTTCGCTGATCATTCCATCCCTCTTGACAAGATGTCGGCACAGTGGTCTTCTTTCCCGATCTCCACGACCATGTCCCGATATTCTTCTCATCCATCATTCTCTTCCCGCCCATACATCCCACCCTATGACCACACTTCTTCTTGGAATAGTCCTCTCTCACATTCTGACAATTTTATGGACACGAGAGAAAGACCAGAATCGAGGATGAACAATAGAGTGACCGCTGTTGATAGAAGAACACAATTTCCGGTCACTAGGATCTCACAACCTCTTGAACCATCCTCTACTCAGGATGAATATCCTCTTGAGTATGATCAATTTTCCTTTGACAACCCACGAGAAAACCAAACTCAAGGAAATTCAACTCATGACCAGCCCATAATGTTTATGAACAATCAATACTCTCCTCAAGGATACATGCCCGAATCACGACACATGGAGACTGATTATACAATCACTAGTCATGAGATGTTTGAGGATGAGATTGCTCGGATTAATCATCGAGCAGACACCTTAACTATGAGAATATATGATCTCATCCAGTCAATGCAAAATTCAGAAGAAGTGAGGCCACCACCATGCGAACCACTGGATCATCACAATCAAACACAACCACTGACCTCTGACCCCCCGACTGACCATATTACAGAAAATATCAAAAAAAAATGAAAATTTTGAAAATTCAAAAAAATTGGACAATTCTGAAATGGAAGCATTTTGCAAGAGTCTGATCTTAGAGCTTCCATTAATCAAAGCCATAGAATATGTGCCCGATCTTAAGAGATTTGTGAAGAGTCGACTGATACCCAAAAAGACGGGCAAGAAACGATCCAGGACTGAATATCATGTCATATCTATGGCTAGTTCTTTGGTGATGAATCATAAACTCAAAAGCCGCAAAGTCAAGCGGTTGACTCAAGTCACATGTGAAATTGAGGATTCTATATTCACTCATGTTCGGTTAGACGACGACTCTACATTAAACATCCTCCCCAAGTCCTTCTTTGACCAACTCAAACTCGGACAACTCAAAAAGACTAGGGTGATCGTTCAATTACCCGATCGATCTACCAAAAGACCGCGGGGGATCGTTTCTGTCGTCGTAAATTTACGAGGGGAAAAACACAAAGTGGACTTTATTGTCCTTGACATTGAGCACCCCGGAAGGATGTCTGAGTCTCCTATTATTTTAGGAAAGCCGTTCTTAGCCTCCGCTAAGGCGATCGTCGATTGCGAGACTCAGGAAATCAAGTTCCCAAACTCGGACCACAATGAACACGAACCCAATGACACATCCGGCTCTGAGGAAAACCAACTTGAAACCAACAGTTATGATCAGGATATTTCACACTATCAGACATCTCCGCATGACACACTGATAAAAACAATAGGAGAGTCACCCAACAAACTGACTGTTGAACAAACTTTGGATTCTCACCACCCTATCACTGCTCCTAGGAAAATTCAAGATTTTGGAGCTTCTAAAGAATTGGACCATATTTTTGAAGATCACCACGATTATTTGAGTGGTCCAATCTTTGAGTCGGCAGTAATTCATGAGATACTTGAACCATATAAGGAACCGACTCTGGAAACATCCGATGTCACCAAAATTCATGATCATACGAAGGTGACATCAGCGCCCCCAGCCTTAAACCACAGAAACACAAGGAACAATCTCCCTCGACCGAAGCGGTGCATGACCCTTCAAGAATTGGTCGACTTTTATGGGTATTCATCTGATGAGGAACTCACAAATGCCACATCGGTTACTCAAGACAGGGAGATAAAGACTGTCCAACTTCCTCCCAATACTTCTCAAGAAAACAAACCGACCAAGAAAGTTACCTTTGACCTTAGACATCAGGCGATTTCTGAAGAGTCCTCATCCAGCCCTGATGTGGTTCATCAGATAAGTGCAATTGGTACAGCTCTGATCCAAGGGCACTTACCTCTGATCGATAAAAGTTGGAGATCCTCTGCAGACAACTACTATTCTCCTGAGGACGACTCCGACGATGGCTGGTCTTCTTCATCGGCCCCCTCTTCATCACACTCCACATCTCCATACTATCTCCCTCCACACTCCCGCAAGAAGGTCCGTCGCAAACCTCCTTGATCTTGTACATCCGCAAATCTACCCGGTTCCCCATCTGTAATTATCTGATTATACTTAGGCTGACCTGAGCCTAAGTATAGGGGGACCGCTACCGTTGTTTATACTTCACTTCTCTTCTTTTGTTTTTAATCCTTCTGTATTTAGTACGAGCTATGTCAACATTTCACTTTATGTCATGGGGACATAGCACAAGCTAAGTATAGGGGGGTGTACTTGTATATATTTTATCTACTTTATCCTTAGCTCGTACTTTATTCGTTTTTATCTAACATCGGGGGTGGGTACGAGTAGTGTGTATAATACCTGTTTTTAAAAAAAAATCAAAAAAAAAAAAGAAAAAGAAAAAAAACTTTTGCAATCATCACTCATAGTCTTGCATTTCATCAAGCATTTCATGCATTCCTTGGTCGATATATTCCTGACACATTCACCATCACTCAAGGCTTGAGGATTTTTGAGGACACTTGATTCCTGAGATCTTGAGATTCTGAGTTAGCCTGCCTTAGTCATTAGGGTTTTTAGAACTTAATAATCCACACTTCCCTAGTTTGAAAGATTTGAGCGCTATATTGCACTCTTCATCTCTACCTTCAAAGAATATGATCAGCACAAATCACTTTCACAACTGCATTATTGATGAGATGAGTTGAGATATCACTTGAGGAACTAGGACTAGGGATTTGAGTTTAGACCCGATCTGATGATATTCGAGGATGGGATAAAGTTAATGAAGGCTGCAGAAAACCTGAGTGTCAGCAAAAACCCAGCCAGTATGTGAACAAGTTCATATGCTATCTTTTTGATATTGACCTAAGTGCCAGGGTGTGATGAAACTTAATGAAAATTGTTGATCAGTGTGCGCCAACTTTTGGTAAAAGCAGTGGAGCTAGCCAAAAAAAAAGAAAAAAATGTCAAAGAAAAGCTCTAACATCCAAAGTCAAATTCCAAATGAGCTTCCACCAATGGCAAGCGCTCCCAAAATTTTCAAAGTGTCCACTTGGACCAAACACTAATTAGGACTAAGGAGTCGGGCTGACACCATAAAAGGGCTCTGCATCGTAAGCGATACAAGTCTGGGTGTCGAAGGTATCTTAGATACTCAAAAGAGACACACCCCGGTGTACTCCCAGAAAAACAAGTGCAGACGACTCCAAATTCTCTTGACGGACACATTGATCAACAAAATAAAATATACTTGTGTTGAGTAATATAAGGCACTCGAGAGGCACCTTGTTCCAATGAAAGGGAGAGAAAATCAGACACAATCCTATGCCCTCCATCAACTGGCCGTCCATCTACACTTTCAAGTCTGACAAACTAATGAGACGGTTGACTGAAGCAAGAATAGACTTATTCCCTAGGGTTGAGGGTCAAGTCTAGAGGAGAGTCTCTTGGATTGGAACTTTGAGTGATGCCCCGACTCGACTCTCATGAAATGCAGTACACTTAAAATCATATCCTTATATTATATGTACAAACAGAGAGTCTGAAGATTAGAGAAGTTGGGTTCCTTTTGATTAAAGCTTGGGTGAGCTCAGAATTTTAGGATCACTCAATTTAAGGGTCTTCTATGAATTAAGCCTTGAAAATTCACATACACAGTCAGGGATGTATTCAACTAAGTCATTCATTCATGCTCGGGGACGAGCATGGTCTAAGTATAGGGGTATGATGAATCTCGTATTCATCATGCTAAAATCAGTCATTTAGGCTCTGTCCCCCATCATCCACCTGTAATTATTCATTAATAGATCATTATTAGCCATCATGCATGTGAAAATAATATCTGCATTTCATCATGCATAATTGCATTTAAAAATTCCCAGTGTAAATTAGTCCAAAAAGCCGCTAACTTCTCACATTTTTAGTTAATTCATTCTAACTCCGATTGACCCCAAACCACCTCCTTTATGTAGATATTACTAACCTTATTAAATAAAAAATACAAAAAAATTACTAACCCCAATAAGTGTCAAATAATCCCAAAGTCAAATTTCACATCTGACGGACTAAAATGAGCATATCTCCCACGTACAATGTCCGATTTTTATCTACTCACTTTTAAAGTACTCCATTTTCAAATACCTTCAAAACAAGACCAATTTCATAAAATTCGGAGCTCATATGTGAAAGTTGGGTTTTGGGCCTCTTTTGCGCATTTTAACTTTTTACTAATTTTGACCTAAGATTTTATGTGAATAATTAACTCTTTTAATTTTATTTCTTTTTCATTTGTGTCCTTTTATGAAAGTTTTAATAAGAAATGCAAACATTCAAATTCAGATCAAAACTGAGATCAAAGAAACTGACCAAGTCCAAGTGTCCGTTGTCGGTCTGCACAAAAGTTGTGCGTTTCTCACTTCTATTTTATTTTCCTAATTTCTTATCCTTTAAAAATCCAAAAAAATTAGATTAATGTGTAAATAATTTTCTTCTTATTTATCGTATTTTTTATAGAATTTTTATCGTCTCTAAAACCACCAAAAAAATACAAAATCTCAAAAATACTGTTTTTCGTACACATGGAAAGCCACCAAAAATACCACTTCACACAGGTGACCTTTTTTGCTCCCGGGCCCTTCATGAAAGTTGTAGATCTCGACGAGACGAACAACTTTCGTGAAGAAAATTTTTCGATCCGAGGTCATCTTCTACCTCTTTTGCCCACTTTAAAATCTGAAATTTTTTTTGGTGCCACGTGGCAGCTCCAGGGCGTGCCACGTGGCACCCCACTCTTCCCTCACTACCAGCCACACCTGGGTCACGTGCCCAGCACGTGACCCCGCCCTCTTCTTCCTCAGCCGTTACACACGCCCACTCCCCCGGCCGTTTCTCCTCCTTCACTCACCGCCATGCGCGGCCATCAAAGCCGCCACCCCTCCCGCGTAACGTCGACCTTCTCCTCCTCCTATAAAGCTCAGCCCCCGAAGCCAAGCAATGCCATCCGCCCTTCTCCTACGCGGCCGGTGACAGCGGCAGCCCACGTCGGCGTGATCCAGTGCTTCATTTTCTCTGTCTAATTGCTCGCATTTGCATTGCATTGTATTATATTTTCCCCACACAAAAATTAATCGAGCATTGATTGATTATTTAATTTGATTTAGAAACCACGCAACTAAAAATCTCTGTTCCCTGTGTTCGCCCTTGGTAAACTTGCCAAGTAAAATATTCTACAACATTCAAAGATTGTGGTATTTTGACGACCGAAATCCGCTCCCTGTGTACCTCAGATGCTGATTTGAAGAATCAAACCCAAATCGCCACCTGAGGTGTCAATTTGGGGAGTCATGACCAAATCGGCACCTCGGGAGCTGATGAATCTCTATTTCATTACCTTTTTCTATCATTTTATCCTTAAAACTCTAGCTAATACATGTAAATAGTCCTACATTTGTACAAATTAACATTCATTCTTTGTTGTATAATACAATAAAAATACGGTTTTCAATGCCAAAATTATATAATAAAGAAAAGAAAAGAAAAAAAATAAAATGTCAAAGGTATTTTATGACCCTAAACCTCGAGACCTAGGCATCTCGATGACTAGGTCGATAAGGAATAACGTAGACGGAGACAAGGGCCAAAAATCACCTATAAATCTCATTTATTTATCCATCATTTATTCATTTTTTAAACGTGTTTTATTTTTTACTTTTCATACTTTAAATAAAGAAACTTTGTACATGAAAGTTATAGATAATAATATGTAGAAAAATATAAAATTGATTTCACAAAAAAACAATATACATTGTACAAATTACACTCTGAATAAGATTCCAAAATCCCAACTTTCCATACCCATATCTTTCAAATAAAGACTCAAAATGTATCAAAATCACCTTTAATTGTATATAACTTTTATTAAGCTATTTAATAAAGGTTTCATGTTTTGTAGAGTTAAGGTGTGAAAGTTAGGTTTTAGACCCCTATTGTATAGTATACCCGAATAAAATATTCATTTTATTTATTGTTTGCTACTTTTATAATTTTATATTTTTATAATTTTGTAAATATTATTTATAACATGAATACATATCAAAACTAGAATAAAACCATCAATAAAACACTAAAATAAAATAAAATACATAAACACATAGATGAATATACAATAACTATACACATATAATAAACATACCTATTTATTTAAGTGTAGATAATATAAATCAGAAAAATATAATAAAAATATATTTATGTATATAAAAATAAGTTATATTTTTATAACATAAGAGAATAAAATAATAAAATCAAAAATACATAAAAATAAAAGATACAAAATATAGATAAAATATACCTATAAATAAAACCCTAGGTATAAAGTTATAATAAATAACCTCATAAAAAATAAAAATTAATAAAATAATATAAAAATAATAAACATTTTTTATTTTATAGCTTAAAATTAATTAAATCATTTATTATTTATTAAATAACTTACAAGGTTTTCTAGGGTTGTTTTTTCCGAGTTGGTCCACGTGGACCAACCAGGTGTCTCTAAGTGTTGACCAAGGTCAACTCTTCTAACTCAACCTAGCCCTTGTCAGAACCCAGTACATGTCTCCCTTCTCGATATTTTTCCCATTGATACACTGCTCGAGAGTGATTTGACCCTTCATAGATACATCCAGGATTCATCGTCAAGCCCTTTCATTGGGTTGATCCCCTTAGATTCGTTTGAGTGTGCTTCGAAGATCCCATCTTCACAACTTGTGCATAAGGTCGTCCGCCTCCATTTTCATTCTTTGGTTCTCATGAGCGTTGCTTTTCTCCTCATATTGTGCCCCTAGCCTTGAGCTCTGTGACATTGAGCTCCGCTAGCCTCTTTTGCAGCGAGAAAGGGGGTGTGATGGTGGTTCCCACCACCTTCAGCGAAACCTCACCGTGAGGTCTGATGAATCCAGGATTCATCATCTTTATTCTTTTATTTTAGCTTCTCCTTAGTCAAACACCGGTAAATACCTATTAATTTCATGAAATTACCAATTTGCATGCATTTGTTAAATATGCATTTTTAACACTTTTTATACTCAAATAAAAGAATAAAGAAGAAAAGAAAAAGAAAAGAAAAATAAAGGATGTATTTTATGAAATAAATGCAGTCTGACCCAAACCCCGAGAGAATGTCAAGAATTGACCTGATCAATCAGGAATAAAGTAGGAGAAGATAGGGTCTTTAATTCAAAAATCCAAAAATATGTTGTAAATTTCCCTATATATTTGTACAAAAATTATACTATTTTATATGTATATAAATTGACCTCAAATGAAATATTTTTCTAAACAAAAGTTGTAAATAAAAATGTGTTGTAAATAAGAAAAATAATTGCAAAGCAAAATATTGTACATATTACAAATAATCATACTCAGAAAAAGCCATAAAGTGATAATTGAAATACCAATTCTGGCTCCACATGAACTCAAATTAAATCAAACTCACTTCCATTGTACTCTAAATTAAATTGTCTTTCAAATGGTTGTGGTTTCATAATTTTTGGATTTACAGTTGAAAAGTCGATCTTATGTGGTGGTTTATGCAGTTTTACCACTTACTTATTGTATATATTTATTTATATTTATTTTTTATACATAATATACATAATTGTAGATATTATCTTATTTATTAAAAATAAAAAAATTAATAAAATTAAAAAATCATTTAAAAATATTTCCTTATTTGTACATGTGTATATTATACTATATGTATATAATATTTGTATACAATTAATTTCCTTACATAAAAATCATCAAAAAAATTAAATATCTAACATTAACTAATTAAATTAAATTAATTATAACATTGGATTTAATTATTTAATTATTTAATTTATTCATTTATTTGATTTGAAAACATGCCTTGTATATAAAGATATGATTTCATGCCTTAAATAGCCACCATTAAGGTGGCTAATTAATTTTTATAAATTAATCATTTTAGTTATTTTATTTAATTCCGAAATTCATTTTTAATTAATTAATTAATTTTATTTATTTATTTATTTATTTAATTCACCACTAAATACATTTCTTAGTTGTGCATTCTTTCCTTTTTTATTTTTCTTCTCTTTTTATTGGGCTCCTCCTCCATCATTTGCCTGTGATCAATCTTTGGTGGAGAGGAGCCCGATCTCCGAGAGCAATTGTGTCATCAAAATGGCACCGTTGCTGGGGAGCACGGCTTAGTAGTCATATTTCAGCTTTTCTTGTCTCTCTATATTATAATTGTTTCTGACCATCATCTGTTTGCTTTTTGTGTAAGAGACTACTTGGAGGACGACTTGGAGTCTTTTTGGAGGACACGCACATGAAGAAGAGCAGGGGAGGATCGAAGACATTTATTTTGTTTAGAGAATAATTATTTATATTGTAATAACTTAGATATTTAAACTCTTATTGGACCTGGACATTTCGGAGTCTGTTTCACCAAGTGCCGGTGCACTTAGGGGACCTCACCGCTGTTTTTCGTGTTTTAATTTCGCCGCCTTACTTTCTATTATATTCTCGTGGATTTAGCTCCTAGATTTAGGATTTTTGTTGATTGTGAAGAAATTAGCTAAGGCCCAACACATAATTGCTTGCATGTTCCTATAGATCGTAATTGGACCTAGTTAAAAATAAATTAAAACAGTTAACTTAATCATTTGAGAGGTCACGCACCGCTACAAGTCGTATACAACGCCGGCAGGGTCCGTTGTGGTGGACACCGATCGACATCTGAGACTGGACTCGGGCCTCTCTCTCTCTCTGATTAGTTAGCTATTGTTCTTCACGATCAAAAGAAGTTGCTCGTCTAAGGCCGATTTCCTCGTGCATCATATAGTTAGTTTCTTTTCAATATTTAATTTTATGCGCGGATCATTTTGCATGTAGAGTGCTGGAGCAAGATACACATTTCTATCTCTGCATGCATTATTGTGTTTGACCGCGTATTAGTTTTTTCAACTTCGTCCCCCTGTTATTGGACTCAAAATAATCAAAGGAAATCAAAAAATCTGTTAAGCATTGTTTGTTTTCAAAAAAAATAAAAAAAGTGAAAGCAATAAAATTTGGGACTGTGATGAATCTGCGATTCGTCATCTTTATTCATTTATTTTAGCTCAAAATCCCTTATAAAATACATGTATATATTACTAAATCCATATTCTTACTAACTTGCATCTGTGTGTAAATATTGTATATTTGTATATTATTTTAACCTAAAATAAATAAAGAAAGAAAGAAAGAAAAAATAAAGAAAAGAAAATAAAAAAGGAAGACTGTATATGTAATAGATACAGACTGACCTGAACCCCGAGAGAAGGTCAAGACTTGACCTGATCGACCAGGAATAAAGTACGGGAGATATGGTCCTCAATTAGAAAATCCAAAAAAAATGCTGTGTATATTTGTATACTTCACTATTTTATTTCTACCTTAATTGACCTCAAATCAAATAACTTTCAAAACCAAAGTTGTAAATAAAAATGTGTTCTAATTAATAAAAATAATTCCACAATTAAATCATATACAGAATAAAAGCAACCACACTTGGAAAAAGCCACTAAGCATTAATTGAAATATCAATTCCGGCTCCATATGAACTCAAATTGAACCAATCTCACTTCCAATGGATTCTAAATTAAATTATCTTTAAAATGATTGTATTTTTATAATTTTTGGAGTTACGAGTAAAAAGTTGGTTTTCCGAGGTGGTTTGTGCAATTTTCCATGAATTTTAGTATATATATTTGTATATATATGTCAATTATTTTTTACTAATTATCTAAAATAAAAATAAAAATAATAAGAATTTTAAAACAAAAAAACTAATTTGCTTATTTACCCATGTAGATAATGTCATATTTGAATATAGCATATGTATATATTTAATTTTCTTAACTAACTTCCACAAAAAATAAAAAAACTAACTTTTAATTTTCCAATAAATAAAGTGATGAAAATTAAAAAAATAGTTAATTTTTGTAAATATTTTCTGATACTTATCTTTTTATCTCTATCTCATTTCAATTTTATCTCTTATCTTTATCTGAAAAGCCAAATATTCGAATTTCATCTCCATTATCTTTTCTATTTATATGGCTCCTTCTCCCTCATTTCAACTTGACCAATCTTTGGGAGAGGAGCCCGATCTCTGAGAGAAATTTTCATCGAGAAAGGTGCCTAGCCTCCGAGCCGTCCGATGACAGCGCGTCGGCCTTGTCGAGGCGATCACGGCCATTTCCGCTCCTAAGGTGAGATCCATCATCAATTTATTTTTTTTATCTAAATTAATCTTAGTTTCATTTGTCGCATTTTAATTTCATCATATTTTGTTTCTCTGGATCTTAAAAAAATCCATCACGATTTGATCCACATCGATCTCGATTTTTTTCATCTCACGTTCTCGACCTCTCCACGTTAATTTTCTAGCTTCCACGATCTATCAACTCTGACCACACACGGTGGTCGGAGACTCAGAGTTGATTCTTCCATTTTTCGCCGGATCCCCGTTCGCATTTTCCGTTTGATTTTGGGATTTGAACCATTGTGTTCACGCCCTAATTTGTCTATAAATAAAAAGAATAAAAAAATATTTGTTTTCTATTTTTCTAACATTTGTTTTGTAGGATAAAATAAGAAATTACAAAAAATAATAAAAAATTAAAAAAAATATTTCATCTACTATTTACATTCAAAAAAATATAGAAAATAACAAAAATAAAAAAAGAGTGTCGCCGCCCATCGCCTCCACCGCCTTGGAGTACGCGGCCGCGCATGCTCATCCAGAACACCAGCCACCACCGACCTGTGCCGCGTGCTCCAGGCGTGCGTCCAGCCCCACGCGCGTCCAACCGCCTTCGCCACCCGCGCCCACCACCGTGCACGCCACCACCTCCGCCTTCGCCACCGGCGACCCTCCATCAATGTCGCACTGCCTCCACGCCTTAGGCAGAGTCGCCATCGTCGCCGACCACTTGAAGATTCGCCGCCCCTTGCTCCACCGCCTTGAGAGCTCACCCTCCATCTTGAAGAAGATCACCTGCGCCGGCTGCGGCGGAGCCGCGCATCTTGGTCGCCCACCTTTCTCCATCTCCACCTCCATTGTCGTCAACACCTCCGTGCCTTGGGCGGAGTCCTCCAGCCGCATGGGCTCCTCACCCTCCGCCGCAATCGCACGTAGGCTTGGTCAAGCCACGCGTCGCCTCCATTTCCTCACTGCCTGGGGGAGGTTGTCGACCCCCATCGCCGCCATCTCCATCGCTTTGTGCACCGCCTATAGCCGCCCACCCGTCTTGAAGAAGAAGAAGAGAGAAGAGGGCGGTGCCCTCTGGTTATTGCTTGGAAACGAAGGAAAGAACAGGAGCCGTAGGGTTTGAATAAAATATTTGGATAAAATATCAGTCAGGCTCCAAGGAAATTTTCTAATTGCAAAAGTGCTCCTGCCAGCCAAAGCCACGTGACGTGCATGCCCCTATTGGGTAATTTGCGTTTTCACTCCTCCCCTTTATTATCTGTTAATATGTTATTCTAGAACTTTAACTATTCACATTTCAGTCCTTCATTTATAGACTTTGAATTGCATGTTTATCTTGTTGGAATAAATGTTATTTGTGATCTGAAAATTATGCAAAAGAATCATACTATGCTCCTGATGTGAGTATCTGTCTAGGATACGAATTTTACTGCATTTTGCCATCATTTATTATTATTGAAAAAAATCAAAAAATATCATTTTTAACTTTCTAAAATTCAAAAATTCATAAAAACTCAAAAATAACTCCAAAAATTCCAAAAAATTAGGGTAGTTTTATTTTATTGTCTTTTTAATTTCTGTGAAAATTTCATGCATTAATTATTTATAAAACCCAAAAAATTGAAAAATACTAAAAAAATTATAAAAATCATAGAAAATTCTACAAAAATTCAAAAATAGTGATGTCGGTTTCTGTTTGTAGATATTTATATTTATTTCATCATAAAAATAATTGCCAGGAGTTTTTGAGCATTTAAAATATTTTTAAATTGTAAATTACTCCAGACTATGCACAATTTCGCATTTTCTCAATGTTTGATTTTTTAAAAAAAGAAAAACATCTGAAAATTTCACAAAAATTTCCAAAAATATTTAAAAACTTAACCCAAAAATATTTTCTCTAAATTTTTCTGAGCATTTTTGATAAATTTAAAAATTAAAAAAAAGTTGGTGTGCGTATTTTTGATCTAGTGAATATTGTTCCGTATTATTTTTGAAAATAAAAAATTGTAAAATCAAAATCACTAAAAAATTGAAAATAAAAAATTCAAAAAAAATAGAATTAAAAAATTACTAAAAAAATTAAAAAGATAAAAAATCACAAAAACTCAGGATAGTTATCCTTTGAGATTCATGTTTTTGTCTTAATTGATTTTCGATTAATTGAATAACCCTCGGGATTTGTAGCCTCCCTGAGTTCGACCTTGTCCGCTATACAGGTTAATAAGTAGCAAAAATATTTGTTTGTTTGTCACGGGATTTTTGGGGATAGCAACGACTTTCATACCTTAATTTTCGATCCTCAAGATTTCCTGCAGCAACAGACTATTAATGCAAACTTGACTCTAAATCCCACCTCATCGAAAAGTATTTGTTTTGGGGAGAGTCACCCCATCATTGTTTGGTTTGCTTGAGCGAGAGAGCGACCCGCACACTAGGATAGAGCCACACCTGAACTTCTGTTAGACTACTGGTCTTGGGGTTAGTCGTTCTCTAGTGAGGATCTCTCTGGTTGCCTATAAAGCGTCCCGCGACGTCCTTAACAGATTGAAATGATCGGGTAGCCGGTAAACGGTACGCAATTCATACTGACTGGGAAAGGTCTAGCTTTGGGATTGGGACAGTCTCCTGGGAGAATCAGGTTCCTAACATCTCGCTTAATCGCTCTGCAAGCTTGATTTATCACCTAACATAAAATTGACAAGACAAACGATCGAACCTTTACGGTCATCATCTCGTGTTGAGTAGGTGAATTGGGGGTTTGACTTCTGATCTTGTTTGCATCCAGATCTCATCCGCACTAGTCCCACATCACGATGATGGGCAAGAGATCCCTTAAGATACCTCTGGCAGCACCGCTCTCGAGCACTCCTCCCCACTCATCTAGGGCGGTTTCAGAGAGCTTAGACCCACTCTCTGAACCTGAATTCGATTCCACCCTATAACCCCTCTATTACCCTTCTTCCAATCCTGAGGTGACCGAGCAGAGACCAACACAGTTATTTGTTCATTTGACGGCACCTGAGTTAGGGTCTTTTGCCTTTGTAGAGACCCGCAAGATGGCCAGCAGTGTCGGACCCACCGATGGACAGCCCCAGAGTTAGACTTATGTTCTAGATCAGGGCACCATCAACAACTCCTTGTTAGCTTTCCTCGAGACAATGCAGCGATAGATTTGAGATCAGGGATCATTCATGGTAGAGGTCCGTCAGGAGTTACAACAGATGCAAGCCAACATAGGAGAGCAGCATAGACCAGCTAGTAAGGACATTCCCGTAGCTAGAGGAGGAGCAGGAGGTGGGACAGAAGGCCCGCAGAATCTACCCAGATTAGGCAGGCCGATGAGGGAGTTGCACAACCCTGGTGCAACCCTCACACACTGTTGGATCCATCTTCCAGTTATTCTGAGCGACTTCAAGCTTCCACCCCATACCGTTCAGTTTTTTCCCAAGTTCCATGAGCTAGCCACCGAGGAGCCACATATTCACCTGCATGAGTTTGAGATGATCTGCAGTACTGTCTACGACAGATTCGTGGACGAGGACACCATCAAGATGATGGCATTTCCTTTCTCCCTGGTCGACAGAGCAGCCTACTAGCTATTGCATTTGGGGAGATACTCTACTACTTGGGAGCAACTCCGGACCGAGTACTTAAACAAGTACTATCCACTCGACCGGACAAACACAACACGAGCTCTGATCACCAACTTCTCCACGATCCCCAATGAGAAATTCCATGAGGCGTGGAATCGATTCTGTGAGCTCATTGAACAGTGTCCACATCATGACATATCCAAGCTCAATCTCGTCCAGAGCTTCTTTTGTGGGCTGACACTGAAGCTGCAAGGGCTAGTCGATGCTTCTTGTGGGGGCTCCTACTTCACCAAGGATGAAGATAAGGTCTGTACCATTTATGAGGAGATGACCGAAAACTACACAGTGATGTCCTAGACCAAGCTCTACACTCAGGGGAAGCCCCTACCCCAGGTCGTGTCCTATCAGAGGATAACACAGGTTGAGGCGGGTCCATCCATTTCTTTGTCAACAGCAGCAACACATGCAAAATCTTCAGTCGCTGACATGGGTATTATCAGTGAGAAGTTGGACCGCATAGAGATCATAGAGAAGAAGTAGTGCCAGGGCATGATACAGATAGATCAGTTGGCACAGACTATTAGTGACCTGAAGATCCATATCTTGTGTCTCTAGGAGGCACAGACGGCTTCTCAGCCACGTCCCAGGTAACGAGCTGATCCTAACGGCAGCAACTCTTCCCAACACTCTACCTAGTACCACCAGGTTCACTACATTCAGGCAGATCCAGTTCAACCGTTGCAGCAACACTACTCTAAGCCACCACCATCTCAGGACACTCACATAGTGGTGTATCAACTGGATCAATCACTGGCAGTTCTTCTCCCGTCCCTTTACGAGCATGAGTCGTTGATGGAAGTCAATGGGATTTGGTATGACCGGCAGCAGCCCAAGATCCGCCAAGATCATCCAGGATTCAAGTGGTCTACCAAAGGCACCTCATCCCAACAGCAGCCTATGGACAGAGCAGCCAGCAGCAACAACATCCCCAGTACTCCCAGCCACAACAGTATTACCAGTCGGGTCCTCATCCATACTAGCAGGGACATCAGTAGAGGCAGCACCAGCAGCAGCCTCAGCAGTAGTATTCTCAGCCTCCCCCATACTAGTACCAGCAGAGCCAGCCTCATTTCCAGCGAGGCAACCCATCTAGTTCTCATGGACCAGCCTATGAGAACCCATCCCTTGATAATCTAACCCGCCTAATCTCAGACCAGCATGCATCCTTCAGGCGGGATATGGACGAGTTCAAGCAAGAGATGAGGGAAATAATCAAGGGCAAAGCCGCCATACCCGCTCAGATTGAACCGTACCCGAACAATCTGAAGAGGAAGTCTGAGTAGGTACAGTTTACAGAGACCACCACTCCTAGTGATTCATTGGGTGATATTTCTTCCTACATATTTGATGCTGATTTTGTAACATTTAGGAGCGGTAGGATGCTAGCCGACGGTGCCTCGTCTGAGCGACGACCCCATGATGATCTAAGAGCGCCAGCCGAGGAGGATAGCGATGCTGATGCTGCTGATGATGTTGATGACGGTGGTGCTGACGCCACCAAGGATGATGATCCAGATGACGGTACTAAGGCCGTCACTTCTCCAGATGCAGTTGGTGGTACTGATGCCATCATTCGACTTGATGTTGAGCCAGAGTGTGGTGTTGATGTCGTAAAGACAGATGCCATGGGCGGTACTGATACCACCGTTTCTATTCCAGTTGTGTTTCCTCCTATTTTTGTATCTCAGGACAATATCAAAAAGACCAAAAAATGAATAAAGGAATGGTTTCTTCATCTACGTCGAGTCCATATTGTTAGCAATGTGAGTCCGAGGCGAACCATTCCTACAATAAATGTTATTGTAAAAATGATTTATCAATAAAAATTATTGATTATCTTTCACTCCCTTTCTGATATTGAATGAATGAATGCACTATAAGGTCCCTCTGTACAATAAGGGTCATGTACCATGGCCAACTTGATAATCATACAACTGTTGATTCATTGATTGAATCATAGAGGCTGATGCTTGGATGAATATCTAAGGAGTTAGATAGAGGACTCATCAAGCATCATCAATGATGGGCAAGTGATGATCTCCAGCCTGAGAAGGAGATGGTAATCCTTTCTCATTAGGCTGATATCTGATCGACCTCTTGATGCAGGTCCTCTACATGGGAATAGTGATTCGGAGGTATCAGATTAGTTGAGTCAATGGGTTGACTTAACGAGAACGAGATAACCAAAGACCTATGATGAATACTGTCACATCACAGGCACACATCCTATGACCAGAGACAGATGTCTTGCTATATGTCTGAGTATGTACATTTGGCAGACCAATAGGTTGATGACCTAACCAAGGTCTATACACCGGCGAGCTGGTGTGCATGTAAGGGCATATGAGTAATGTGATCTCTCAAAGGGATCATACAGGTTCACTTGTGAACCGGGAGACATGAGCTCACTCATGAGGTATTGGGACTGACCAAATTCCATGCATGGTCGTCATGCTTTAGAAGCATGATATGAATTTGAAGGTAAGATATATGCTTTATGAAAGCATATGATCTGTACCATATCCCAAGGGCCAAGATTGAGAAACTTAGTGATCATATCATGAAGATGACAGTGTAAAAGTGATCTATTTCTTCAGGATGATCATGAGTCTTCCGGTATGCAGGATGTACAGGTATTAGAAATACTTGAGGGTGATTTGATCATAAACGATTGTATAACCATGACGCTTCCATTCCGAGGGAGTGATGACACAGGTCTGGATTTTAGTGACTCCTCTCATTAGAGAAGTGACTTAATCTTAGTCCAAGAACTGGACATTAATCTGAATGAGATTCTGATGCAATGAGAAGATTAGGTTTACGGACTTGATTTAATCAAGCATCTATGAGAGGTCCATGAGATTTGGATTTGAGATGTGATCTCAATATCCAAGTCACTATACGTGGAACAATACAATCTCCCTGTCCTTATCTCCAAGTATCTGAGGAGAAATAGCATTGTTCTTAAATGATTTAAGAACAATTCCATAAGATCTAAGCATTGAGAAGTTGATAATTAAATGTGATTTAATTATCATGATGTATGAGGAATTAACTAATATAATTGAATGTGATTTGATTATTATGGATAAGAATAATGTGGATGGTAATATCTAATTATTCATAATATATTATAAATGTGATTTATAATGTATTAGAGAGAGTTAATCATAATTTATATTTGTAGATTAATTACTAATGTGTATTGGATACACATTGTCTAATTAATTGAAAATGTAAATTATATTTGTTTTGGGTTGTGAATGTGATTCACAATTTTCCAATGTCAAGATTGCAATATTCCCAAAATTAATTGAGAATTATTTTTGGTGAATAAAATCCCACCAAATAGTTGTTGGAAATAATAAGAGGGAAAATCAAGGAGGCATGCAATCTCATGGAAATCCATGAGATTGCCTCCTTTAGGAAAGAGGTGGGCGGCACCCAATTCCTATATGGAATGGGTGGCCATCCCCCCTTAATGTACATGGAGATGTAATCTCCATGTATGTTCTCTCCTTATTTATTTATGTGATTTTAGGATTGATTTATATTTGATTTTGTCAAATATATTTCAATCTAAAGTTGTTGGCTTTTTCCAACAACAATCTTGATCATTGGATTGACATAAATCAATCTCATCCATTGATTTTATATGTCCCATGGATTGAGATCCACGGATCCCAAAACCCTATAAATAGAGAGCATACCTTGCTCTCTATGACATGCTATTGGTAGCACATCTCTCTCTCTTTTCCTCTCACACGCCAACCCTCTCTCTCCCTCTTCTTGGTGGTCGTCCACCATACCCTAGAGGAGAGACCCGTCGACGCCTAGGCCACCACGCTGCCGCTTCGACGCTCTGCGGTTCTCCGTCAACTTGGATTACTTCACTCTCGAAGGAGACGTTCGATCTCATGCGACGAGATCAGGAGCAACCGTGCTTGGATCAACTTGTTGGATTGCGAGGACAACGCGACTCATCCCCGCGCTCGCAAGCCATTACTCCGACGATCGGACTTGAGACAGGAGGTCTCTTTTCTTAGAGACTTGATCAACCACGCTTCAAGAGGTATTGCATTATACTTGTTGTGGTTATAGATGAAACGATCCGAGAATCGTTCTTGGATCATGTGGTTTCATCGCATGAAAAATTTTAAATTCCGCTGCACTGAACAACTAGTACGACTAGTCGTTCTCCGTCGTATCCGATACGACGATCACACTTCCGTGATGCGCTTGAGGATTTCTCCGTATCCTTCAAGTGGTATCAGAGCCTTAGGTCGACAGTTTCGAATATGATTCGCTAACCAAGGACGACTTGGGTTCGTTAAGGTCGCGAAAGTTTTTTTATCGCATTTGATTTCGCAGATATGTTTAGTAAATAATTTCGGCCATGTTTAAAATGTTTAAGCACGAATTATTTACATGGATTTTGTTCCTCATTAAATAAAAAAATCATAGGATCTGAGTTTGCGTAAATCGGATTTCATATGCTCGAGATGTGGTTGTTTTAATGAACATGTATGCACTGTTGCGGGAACTGTAGATCTGAACGTGATTAATATGTTAATTACTGTTTAGACTTGCCTCGAAATGCGTGAAACATCACTTGGGTTCTGTCCTAAATCAAATTAGCAATCTATGAAAATTGATTTTGTCTAATTTGGATTTAATATGATTGAGATATGCTAATTTTAGTAAGTAGGGGTCGCTGCTGAAATTACAGTTCTAATCAAGAACCATGTAATTGTCAATTAATGAAATTAATTGTTAATTTCAAGAAATAATTATGGAAAATATTTGAGAAATATTGGAAGATAATTATTTCCTTAATTTATTTGGCCTCAACCAATAATTGATTAGATTTGATCTAGATCATAATTGGAAACACAATCATCAAACTCCTTGCTTGAATAGAATTGGGAATTTGTCTAGCAAATTTCCTTATAATCAAAATTATTTTGATTACTATATGGTATAATTTCGGTTGAAGAACCGATGATCATCTCAAGTACAAATTGAGCTATTTGGCATTATCTTTTCCCGTGGCGGATATGGTGTCTAGTCGGAGACGCTGGGGTAGCGGGTTGCAACGTATGTGGTCCGTCCCACTCTCGCTGGTACTGGCCATGACAGCGCATAGGGACTGGATAATGTCGAAGAAATCAAGTTGTGTTTTAAATTATTAAAATACAAATTAATACGTACTTTGAGAATAATACCATATATATTCAAGTATAACAATCAAGTTTGATTGATTGAATTGGATTGATAATTAATTTAATATGATTGAATTAATTATGTCCAAATTAAAATACTCTAATATGATTAGAGTTGATAATTCCCTTGGAAAAATTGATTATATGAATGTTATTCATAGTAATTAATTAAATTCGAATAAGAGATGGAGGATCACATAAGTGACATCCATGGTCTCCCCTCAAGGCGAAGGATTTCGTCGCCAGATATTATATGTGGGAGACGCCTGTCCGAAGTGACAGCTCCTGCATATGATCCATTTGGATCGGGCTCGTCGCTTCTCGAAAGAGTAAGGACGTATGCGTAGTGACCCCAATATCGGGTCCTCATATTATTGGGGCGATATTAGATTGCGCATAGCGAGTTGTATTCTTGTTGACGGTTGGTTCAATTAATGACGGGTCAACATCACCTTAGGGGTGGTGGGTCTGGGTATTAAAGACCGAATTGGGAAATGCAAGTTGGACTTGCAAGGCGGAATGTGTTCCCGCTTCTCTTTATTGGAGTCATAGGTTCTCATATTATTGGGATATGACAAAGATAAAGAGGAGATCCCAGTTCTTGCTTGAGATATATCGGTAAGTATATATCCTACTTTGAAAGTAATTAAGGGAATAAACTTTCATAGTTGACATAGCAAGACTAATTTGATTTAAAATGCATTGATCAAATAAAATTAAATTGAGTATATAATTATATATTCTAATATAGTGCATTCTCAATTTCGGAAAATGAAGTCCGTGAACCCACTGAGCAGGCTTCTGGAGGTCAACCAATTGACCGGACCAAATTACTCGGATTGGATCCGTAATTTGGAGCTTGTACTCTCGGCGGAGCGCATCAGTTATGTGCTCTCATAAGACAAGCATGAAAACCCTAAATCTAAGGAAGAAAAAGTATTCAATGATAAGTATGATGAAGATCATGTCTTGGATAGATGATACATCTTGGGTTCTCTCTCCAATGTTCTTCGGAAACAACATGTGGAGATGAGTACTTGCCAGGAGATTATGCAGAATCTAAAAGATATGTTTGGTGACATTAACCATACCCATCGGTACAATGTTATGAAAGAACTCGTTCGCTGTAAGATGCAGGAAGGGACTTCGGTCTGTAAGCATGTACTCAAAATGTTTGGGTACTTATCGGAGCTGGAGACTCTGGGGGCAACCATGGATGCAGACATGCAATCCGATTTCATTCTGCTATCGTTGCCCAAATCTTTCAATAACTTTGTAGTGTCATTCCACATGAACAAGCTGGAATTGACAAATGCTGGGATTCTTGCTGCATTAAAGTCTGCAGAAGACATAATGAAGAAAGATGGTCCCACTAGCAGTGCAATGGTTGCACAGGTCAGAGGGAAGCGTGGTCGGAAGCATGGTTCTCGGAAGGGCCCGGCCTAGAAGAGAAAGAAGAAGGGACAAAGTGTTGGCTCGTCTTCAAATGCATCCACTCTAATGGCGTCGAAGAAAACCGACGTCTGTCACCACTGCAAAAAGCCGGGGCACTGGAGGCGTAATTGCCCGGATTACCTGAAGTCGGTCGACAAAGGTAAAGCCCCAGCATGTATGAAATCTGCTTTTATCATTGAAACTAGTTTTCTCGTTGGACGAGAAGAAAGTTGGGTTGTTGATTCTGGTGCTTCTGTTCATGTATGCAATTTGTTGCATTTGTTTCAGGAAACTGGAAAACTTGAAGAAGGGGAGATAGTCATCCAGATGGAATCTGATGCATGCAGCAGTCGCCGTCGGGAGTTGTCGGCTATCATTATCTAGTGGAAGAGTCCTAGTACTTAAAGAGTGTCTTTATGTACCTGAAGTCAGAAGGAATTTAATATCTATATCTAAGCTAGTTAGAAATGGATATTCATTCCTGTTCTGTAATAAGTTAGTCATAAATCATTATGATAAATATATTGCAGATGGTATTTTGACTTCTGGTGGACTCTATGAATTGTGCATTAATGAGCATGTCATGAATGTTACAACCACTAATAAAAACCCTAAAAGATCCAGGAGTAATATAAATCATTCAAACATGATTTGGCATCAAAGGCTTGGTCATTTATCTGTCGATAGGATCAATAGATTGATAAAGATTGGACCTTTAGATTTTCTACAGGTTCAGTCTTTACCTACCTGTGAACATTGTATTCGAGGTAAAATGACTAGGATGCCTTTCCGTAACAAGGTTACTAGATGTGAAGGTATTATTGACCTAATACATACCGATGTATGTGGTCCCTTCAGTACCGCGACTCGAAATGGATATCGATATTATTTGACGTTTATTGATGACCATTCACGATACGGGTTTGTCTTCCTATTACGTCATAAATCTGAAACCTTTGAAAAGTTCAAAGAATTCAAGGCTTTGGTTGAGAACCAAACCGATAGGAAGATTAAACGTATTCGATCTGATCGAGGTGGCGAGTACCTCTCAGATGAATTCAAAGAATACCTTAAAGAGAATGGAATTGTCTTCAATCTCACTACTCCTGGAACTCCCCAGCTTAATGGTGTTGCTGAAAGACGCAACATGACTATCATGGATATGGTCCGTTCAATGATGAGTAAAGCACATTTACCACTTAGTTTCTGGGGATATGCAGTAGAGACTGCAATATATATCCTGAATAAGATTCCCAGTAAATCTGTACCTAAGACTCCTCATGAGCTCTGGTATGGAATCAAACCTAGTGTCAATTGATGAATACTCATTCATCACTCTTTATTCTTATATTTTAGCTACAAAAACCTTTGCAAATGCATGTATATAGTTGTAAATATAAATAATTACCAAAAGCATGCATTGTGTAAAAAGTAATAATTAGCATGTTTTTGTGCAAAAATAAAAGAATAAAGATTAAAAAGAAAAAGAGGGAAATATTTAGAACAAATATTGAGCAACCTAACCCAAGGGAGGGCTCAGCATGGGCCTGACCACATAAAAGCCAAAGTAGAGGGAGATAGGGGCTCATGTCTGTAAATATTTATGTAAATAAAATAAAAATATTTTCCTCCCAAAAAAAGATTAAAATAGGTTTGTAAATATTTGTATATATTTATAAATATAAAAACAAGATAAAAATAATAAAATTAAAAAGAAAACAAAAATATCACTCATGTGCATAGTCACCTTGTATATAGTCCACTCATCCCTATTTATTTGGCCTTATAAATAAATAAAATTAATTTCTAAAAATTTTATAAATATTCTATATGATATGGTGTAAATAAATAAAATAAATTAAAACACAAACAAAATAAAAAGAACAAAATTAAAAATCAAAAATACTTTATAAATATACCATGTATATATGTGTACATATCTATTTATTTCACCTATGTATATAAATAATAAAAATAAAATAAAAATATCTTTTTATTCCTAATTTTATGATATAAGAAAATAAAATATAAAATGGGACTAAAAATGTATAAAAATAACTAATTAAAAATCAAATTTAAAAAGCCTACATTGTACAAATACCTATATATAGCTATATAATGTAAATACCTTATTTTTACTTTGAAAAATTAATTAAAAATCACTAAAAAATAGAAAATATTAAAACAAAAATACTTCATGTTTTGAGTTTTAATTAAATAAGCCATTTGCTATTTTTAATCGAATTTCCAAATAATTTCCAGGTGGCAGCTTCCTATTGGTCCAGGGGATTGTTGACCGCCCGGTCAACTCCCCCCCAGGACCACCTTGCACGGGTCCTTAGCGGGTGACCTGATTACTCGGACTTTTCCCATCCAAACCTGATCATCCATCACCCAAACCTCGGGTTCGTGTCAATCCCTGCACATCCGACACCCTCGCCGAAGCCCCCGCCTCGAGATCCGCGCCTTCCATTGCCCTACCCGACCTCATCTTCCCGGACCCTCCACCGTATATAGCTCGAGCTCCGCCACCTTAATTTCCATCTTTGGCTTGTCGTTCCTCCTTCCAGTGACCTCCACCTTCATCGCGAGAGTGATAGCTTGCCCCGGAGGTGTTGTAGCGAGGCTGAGGGCGCTCAGACCACTGATCCGGCGAGTCTCCACCGTCGTGCTCCGCCCAGAGCAGGAGCTCGAGCCTCGGACGTCGACGCTCCTTGAGGCGAGGACCCAGAGCTTCGCAAGCTCGCCCACAGTCCATTCATCCACCCAGGTAGCTGTAGTTTCTTCTCTATTTCCTTAATTTCCGATTTCCCCCAAATCTCGCCGTCGCCGTTCATCTCTGATTCCGGCCACCCCCACCTTTCACTCGATCATCGGACCATACCATTGGATTCGCCCTTCCCTCGCGCACGTTCTGCACCCCTCCATTCAACCCAGCTCGCACAGGAGCTGGGGTTCGAGCTCCTCCGTCCACACCCTCGCCGGAGCTCGCCCACATCGACCCCCCGACCACCTTCACCACGCCTCACGGGGTCGAGGCAGTTTGCCCTCGACCCGCGAGCTTTCTGGTCTACTTTGCAGGTTCATCCAAGCCCATCTGAGGGCTTGGACCATCCGGTCCAGTAGCTCCACCTCCGCCGACCTCGCCGGAGCTGTCCAGAGCTCGGTTGGGCCATCGGAGGGCACCACTCGACGCAGAAGCCTCCCACGCACCTTCTCAGATCTTCAGCGAGCTTCCAGGAGGACGCCAGTGCCGCCACGAGCCCGGCAAAGTTCGCCGGCGCCCAGTTCATCCAGCATCCTCCTCAGCCGTCCGATTGCCTTCGACCTCCAGTTCGCATCTTGGCCGCCCATCTGAGGAGGTCCCGTCACCGTCAGATCCTTGGAGAGGCGATCTGGACCGCCCGATGCGCAAGGTTTAGCCACCGATACCCTCCACCGTTCGATCCTCCACGTGGCTACGCCTTTGCCGTCCGATCACCGCGAGGATCCCAGCTTTGGAGGGCCATCTGATCCTGACCGTTCATCTACTACGTGGCATCCATCCAGCGGCTCGACTTAATAAAGGGTAATTTACCCTTAGGCCCTGTCTTTTATTTTATTTAGCGTTTAGTCTTGTAAATAGATAGTTTAGTTGTTTAGTTTTTGGTACAATTGCACTGAGAACCCTGCACTTTATTTTGTTCGCATTTATGCCCCTGTGTATGGTGTAGCACGTGCTTCGACACGTGGTTTTCTGGGCTATTTGCATTTTATATCTTGTAGTTCTGAGATGTTATGGAATGAATGAATAGTTTTGAATTATTGCTTTTATACCCCTGTGCGTAAAGTAATTGTGCATGTGCGCTTTTTATTGGGTATTTTGCAGACAAGCCCTTGGGCTTTTGGTACCTGTTACCAAATAGCGCTCGGAACTTGTTTTCCTTACATTTAGGTCCCTGAGTGCCCCAGGCACGCACGACGCGTGTGTTCTCCTGGGTATTATTTACCGGACCCCCCCAGGACTCTTGGTATTTGCACTCAGGTCCCTGTGCACAGTACCAACTTTCTATTTTTGAATAAAATAGTAATCCAATTCCAAATCCAACGAAAATTGGACACATGGCTCCTGCCATAGTGTAAAATTTTCTGGGATTTTTGGAGACATTTTTATTTTGATTTGATATTTTTTAAAAATTCAAAAACATCACTTTTCATCACTGTATGACTTTAAAAATCCCAAAAAAATATTGAAATCTATCTAAAAATTACAAAAAATATAGCTACTGTTTGTTCTGGTTTGCTTGATTTTCTAGCCAATTTTGGCTATTTTTCATTATCTAAAACTCCTAAAAATTGAAAAATACTTAAAAACTCACAAAAATTCTAATAAATAATTTAAAAACCCAAAAATCATAAATCCAATGGCTAAATTTTCTTTGTAGTGTTTACTATACAGGAAAATCCACCTTTCACTCTATCATCGGACCATACCATCGGATTCGCCCTTCCCTCGCACACGTTCTGCACCCCTCCATTCAACCCAGCTCGCACAGGAGCTGGGGTTCGAGCTCCTCCGTCCACACCCTCGCCGGAGCTCGCCCACATCGACCCCCCGACCACCTTCACCACGCCTCATGGGGTCGAGGCAGTTTGCCCTCGACCCGCGAGCTTTTTGGTCTACATTGCAGGTTCATCCAAGCCCATCTGAGGGCTTGTACCATCCGGTCCAGTAGCTCCACCTCCGCCGACCTCGCCGGAGCTCTCCAGAGCTCGGTTGGGCCATCGGAGGGCACCACTCGACGCGGAAGCCTCCCACGCACCTTCTCCGATCTTCAGCGAGCTTCCAGGAGGACGCCAGCGCCGCCACGAGCCCGGCGAAGTTCGCTGGCGCCCAGTTCATCCAGTATCCTCCTCAGCCGTCCGATTGCCTTCGACCTCCAGTTCGCATCTCGGCCGCCCATCTGAGGAGGTCCCGTCACCGTCAGATCCTTGAAGAGGCGATCTGGACCGCCCGATGCACAAGGTTTAGCCACTGATACCCTCCACTGTTCGATCCTCTACGTGGCTACGCCTCTGCCGTCCGATCACCTCGAGGAGCCCAGCTTTGGAGGGCCATCTGATCCTGACCGTTCATCTACCACGTGGCATCCATCCAGCGGCTCGACTTAATAAAGGGTAATTTACCCTTAGGCCCTGTCTTTTATTTTATTTAGCGTTTAGTCTTGTAAATAGATAGTTTGATTGTTTAATTTTTGGTACAATTGCACTGAGAACCCTGCACTTTATTTTGTTCGCATTTATGCCCCTGTGTATGGTGTAGCACGTGCTTCGACACGTGGTTTACTGGGCTATTTGCATTTTATATCTTGTAGTTCTGAGATGTTATGGAATGAATGAATAGTTTTGGATTATTGCTTTTATACCCCTGTGCGTAAAGTAATTGTGCATGTGCGCTTTTTATTGGGTATTTTGCAGACAAGCCCTTGGGCTTTTGGTACCTGTTATCAAATAGCCCTCGGAACTTGTTTTCCTTACATTTAGGTCCCTGAGTGCCCCAGGCACATGCGACGCATGTGTTCTCCTGGGTATTATGCACCGGACCCCCCCAAGACTCTTGGTATTTGCACTCAGGTCCCTGTGCACAGTACCAACTTTCTATTTTTGAATAAAATAGCAATCCAACTCCAAATCCAACGAAAATTGGACACATGGCTCCTGCCATAGTGTAAAATTTTCTGGGATTTTTGGAGACATTTTTATTTTTATCTGATATTTTTTAAAAATTCAAAAACATCACTTTTCATCACTGTCTGACTTTAAAAATCCCAAAAAAATATTAAAATTTATCTAAAAATTACAAAAAATTTAGCTACTGTTTGTTCTGGTTTGCTTGATTTTCTAGCCAATTTTGGCTATTTTTCATTATCTAAAACTCCTAAAAATTGAAAAATACTTAAAAACTCATAAAAATTCTAATAAATAATTAAAAACCCCAAAAATCATAAATCCAGTGGCTAAATTTTCTTTGTAGTGTTTACTATACAGGAAAATTACCTCTAGCTTTTTGGGGGTTTTTAGATATTTTATCTAAACCCCTTAAGCTTGGCTGGACATTGTTTTTATCTTTTTGCATTGTTTCATTTTTAGAAAATTAAATAAAAATCAGAAAAATCCCAAAAATTCATTAAAAACAATAAAAATTATAAAACACACAAAAATATTTTTATTTGAATTTTTGGTTGATTTTTAGTGCATTAAATAAATAGTTGAATTGCTTGCTTTTCTTGTTTTCTTTAGTTTCTTAATTAACCAAAATTCCAAAAAAATATAAAAAGACTTAAAAACCACCAAAAATACCTGTTTCTTTGCTTTTATTTTCTTTTTGACTACTCCGTAGGCCGCGAGGCCATTTCGTGCTCCTTGTGTTCGACCCTGGACGCTATACCAGGTTAATAAAATAGCAAGACCGCTATTGATTTCGATTTGATTTTATCTGTTATTGGTGGTCTCTTCTTCTTGATTAATCGAGCCTGATTGCTTGGGTCGCAACGACCATTTAGCACCTTATACCCTAGTGGTCAGGCCAACTATCATCAATCACTTGAGGGTTTGGGGTTTCTTGGTTCATGCAAAGAACGTGGACGCGAGTAAGCTGGAATCTCGCACTCGTGAGTGTTACTTCATTGGGTATGTTAGAGATGGTATTGGATACCAACTCTATGACCCTGAGACCCAAAAGGTTTTTGTCTCTAGAGATGTGAAATTTCTGGAAGACGATTTCCTTAAAGGTCAAGACAAAAGTGAAGTAGAGGAACTCATAGAATCCCCTGACGATTCTGAGCTTCCTAGATCAGAAACTGAAGAGATAAATAAAGATGAAACACCCATACCTCTTCAAAGGAGTTCGAGGGTGGCTACACCACCTGAAAGGTATGGATTCCATGTGTCAAGTGAAATTGACAATGATCCTACTTCATTTGATGAAGCACTCACGGATCATCACAAGGATAGATGGATGCTAGCAATGAAGTCAGAAATTGACTCCATGCATAAGAATGGAGTATGAACCCTAGAGGATCCACCTAAAGGGGTAAAACCCATTGGGTGCAAAGGGATCTTCAAGAGAAAGAGGGGACCTGATGGGAAAGTAGAGACTTTCAAGGCACGGCTCGTAGCCAAGGGCTACACACAGAGAGAAGGCATCGACTACGATGAGACATTCTCTCCTGTGGATATGCTTAAATCCATCAGGGCATTGCTGGCTATAGCTGCATATCTTGACTACAACATCTGGCAGATGGACGTCAAGACGGCTTTCCTCAATGGATGCCTCGAGGAGGATATCTACATGGAGCAGCCCCAGGGCTTCATGACTGAGGATGGTAAAGTATGCAAGCTGAAGAAATCCATCTATGGGCTCAAGCAAGCTTCTCGTAGTTGGAACATCAGATTTGACGAAACCATAAAGAGTTATGATTTTGTGCAGAATCCTGATGAACCTTGTGTATACAAGAAGCTTAGTGGGAGCGCCATTGTGTTCATCGTGCTTTATGTAGATGACATCCTTATCATTGGGAATGATACATGGATGATGACCAGTGTGAAGATTTGGCTGTCCTATACCTTTGAGATGAAAGATCTTAGAAAAGCCTCTTACATCTTGGGTCTGAAGTTGTTCAGAAACCGAGAGAAGAGGATATTGGAATTGTCACAACATGGATACATTAAGAAGATTCTTGAACGATTCCGTATGGATAGTTCCAAGAAAGGATTTCTACCCTTAAGACATGGTATCCACCTGTCTAAAGGAATGGCTCCTCAAACTGTTGAGGAAAAGAAATCCATGGCTGGATGTCCATATGCATCAGTTGTAGGAAGCTTAATGTATGCCATGATGTGTACTAGGCCAGATATATGCCATGCAATGGGAGTGGTAAGTCGTTACCAATCCTGCTATGGAGAACAACACTGGAATGCAGTAAAGAACATATTTAAATATCTAAGACGGACGCAAGATTACATCTTGGTCTATGGAGATGGTGATCTCTAAGTCTTGGGATATACAGATTCTGACTTCCAATTGGATATTGATGATCGAAAGTCGACATCAGGGTTTGTGTTCCTGTTGAATGGTGGTGTTGTGAGCTGGAGAAGCAAGAAGATGGACACTACAACAGATTCAACAACAGAAGCCGAATACATTGCTGCATCGGATGCTGCAAAGGAGGCGGTGTGGTTGCGCAAGTTCGTGTAGGAGCTTGGCATAGTTTCCTCTGATACTCCCATCTCGCTACTCTATGATAACATGGGAGCCATTGCCCAGGCGAAGGAACCCAGATGGCATCAGAAGAGCAAGCACGTAGAAAGGAAATACCACATCATTCAGGAGATTCAAAAGCGTGGTGACATCATCATCACTAAGGTGGCCTCTGTGGACAACGTTGCTGATCCTCTTACCAAACCTCTGACACAGAAGGTTTTTTCGACCAACATGTAATGAGTATGGGTTTAAGGATTGTTCCTGAATGGTTATGAGGGCTAGTGGGAGATTGTTAGCAATGTGAGCCCGAGGCGAACCATTCCTACAATAAATGTTATTGTAATAAATGATTTATCAATAGAAGTTATTGATTATGTTTCACTTTCTTTCTGATATTGAATGAATGAATGCACTATAAGGTCCCCTCTGTACAATAAGGGCCATGTACCATGGCCAACTTGATAATCATACAGCTGTTGATTCATTGATTGAATCATAGAGGCTGATGCTTGGATGAATATCTAAGGAGTTAGATAGAGGACTCATCAAGCATCATCAATGATTGACAAGTGATGATCTCCAGCCTGAGAAGGAGATGGCAATCCTTTCTCATTAGGCTGATATCTGTTCGACCTCTTGATGCAGGTCCTCTGCATGGGAATAGTGATTCGGAGGTATCAGATTAGTTGAGTCAATGGGTTGACTTAACGAGATCAAGATAACCAAAGACCTATGATGAATACTGTCACATCACAGGCACACATCCTCTGACCAGAGACAGATGTGTTGCTTTATGTCTGAGTATATACATTTCGCAGACCAATAGGTTGATGACCTAACCAAGGTCTATACACCGGCGAGCTGGTGTGCATGTAAGGGCATATGAGTAATACGATCTCTCAAAGGGATCATACAGGTTCACTTTTGAACCGGGAGACATGAGCTCACTCATGAGGTATTGGGACTGACCAAATTCCATGCATGGTCGTCATGCTTTAGAAGCATGATATGAATTTGAAGGTAAGATATATGCTTTGTGAAAGCATATGATCTGTATCATATCCCAAGGGCCAAGATTGAGAAACTTAGTGATCATATCATGAAGATGACAGTGTAAAAGTGATCTATATCTTCAGGATGATCATGAGTCTTCCAATATGCAGGATGTACAGGTATTAGGAATACATGAGGGTGATTTGATCATAAACGATTGTATAACCATGACTCTTCCATTCCGAGGGAGTGATGACACAGGTCTGGATTTTAGTGACTCCTCTCATTAGAGAAGTGACCTAATCTTAGTACAAGAACTGGACATTGATCTGATTGAGATTCAGATGCAATGAGAAGATTAGGTTTACGGACTTGATTTAATCAAGCATCTATGAGAGGTCCATGGGATCTGGATTTGAGATGTGATCTCAATATCCAAGTCACTATACGTGGAACAATACAATCGTCCTGTCATTATCTCCAATTATCTGAGGAGAAATAGCATTGTTCTTAAATGGTTTAAGAACAATTCCATAAGATCTAAGCATTGAGAAGTTGATAATTAAATGTGATTTAATTATCATGATGTATGAGGAATTATCCAATATAATTAAATGTGATTTGATTATTATGGATAAGAATAATGTGGATAGTAATATCCAATTATTCATAATATATTATAAATGTGATTTATAATGTATAAGAGATAGCTAATCATAATTTATATTTGTAGATTAATTATTAATGTGTATTGGATACACATTGTCTAATTAATTAAAAATGTAAATTATATTTTGTTTTGAGTTGTGAATGTGATTCACAATTTTCCAATGTCAAGATTGCAATATTCCCAAAATTAATTGAGAATTATTTTTGGTGAATAAAATCCCAACAAATAGTTGTTGGAAATAAATAAGAGAGAAAATCAAGGAGGCATGCAATCTCATAGAAATCCATGAGATTGCCTCCGTTAGGAAAGAGGTGGGTGGCACCCAATTCCTATATGGAATGGGTGGCCGTCCCCCCTTAATGTACATGGAGATGTAATCTCCATGTATATTCTCTCCTTATTTATTTATGTGATTTTAGGATTAATTTATATTTGATTTTGTCAAATATATTTTAATCTAAAGTTGTTGACTTTTTCCAACAACAATCTTGATCATTGGATTGACATAAATCAATCTCATCTATTGATTTTATATGTCCCATGGATTGAGATCCATGGATCACAAAACCCTATAAATAGAGAGGCATACCTTGCTCTCTATGACATGCTATTGGTAGCACATCTCTCTCTATCTTCCTCTCACACGCCAACTCTCTCTCTCCCTCTTCTTGGTGGCCATCCAACATACCCTAGAGGAGAGACCCGTCGACGCCTACGCCACCGCGCTGCCGCTTCGACGCTCTGCGGTTCTCCGTCTACTTAGAGTGCTTCACTCACGAAGGAGACGTTCGATCCCGTGCGACAAGATCAGGAGCAACCGTGCTTGGATCAACTTGTTGGATTGCGTGGACAACGCGACTCATCCCCGCGCTCGCAAGTCGTTACTCCGATGATCGGACTTGAGATAGGAGGTCTCTTTTCTTAGAGACTCGATCAATCACGCTTCAAGAGGTATTGCATTATACTTGTTGTGGTTATAGATGAAACGATCCGAGAATCGTTCTTGGATCATGTGGTTTCATCGCATGAAAATTTTTAAATTCCGCTCCACCGAACAACTAGTACGACTAGTCGTTCTCCGTCGTATCCGATATGACGATCACGCTTCCGTGATGCGCTTGAGGATTTCTCTGTATCCTTCACATATGTGTTGCATGATGAATCTTGTATGGGCTCCATTCCTTCACAGCAGCAGGAACCTCTTCCTAGCCCTCTATCTGAGGAGGATGCAGCTATACCCTTCCATCAAGCACTCCGCTTGTGGATGATTTTCATGTATACCTTTCTTGCAAGAAGAATGCCCTCACATGCATTCAGGTTGAAAATAAACGAATTGAACGTGAATAAGTTAAGATGGTTTCGATTTGATTCGTTACAAAATAAACTTCTTGTAACTACAAAATTTCTGATTTTCGACAAGCTGGACAAAGATTGTGGCAATGAAATCTTCTTTTAATAAGTTGAATGTATATTGAATTAGCAAAAAAATATGAGTTATAGATGATTTCATTTAAAATAATATTAATGATTAATGAATAAATAAAATCATGATAAAATTAAAGAGGAGTTTCGACACTTATTCTCCTCTTAGATTCTGCCATATCAGTTATATCTCTTCTTTTTTTGCAACATCAGTTATGCCCCTATCTTCTTATACCGTTATCATTTGTACTTCTCAAGTTAGTTGTCACTCATTAACTCCCAAACAAAACGTTAGGTCAAAAACATAATTGAAAAGAAAAGAGAGGAGTCAAGTGTAAAATACCCTATTATGATCTTCTTCCTTTTTCCTTCTCTTCCTCCTCCACCACCTACCTCCACCCCAAGCCTCATATATGCCCTTGCTCCTCTGCCCATCCGAACGATTTTTGCGACATGTAAGCCATGATTACCTCTAAGATCGACTCCATGGCAAGCAACCTCCCTGTCGACTCCCGCATTCCCTTCCTCTATGCTGTAATTCTGACACTCACCCCTCTGACCACACATACCCTACTAAAGCTTGCATGCAAAGATGCTCTTTAAGGCGAAGCTCGCTTTGCTATCGCTAATAGGCATCGTTGTAGCCGATGGGGTGACTCTTCCTCGTTCTTGCTTAGCTTCCTCATCGAGATGTTGATCAATGATGATTATGCCACCACGAAGGCTATCGTGAAGGCTTTGTCGGATTCTCTCGCATACACTGGGTAGCCGAACAATCATGCTATCAGATTCTCCAAGTGCGCGGAGGGTGTATTCTACCTCCAGTCAGACATCGGGGAAGAAACCCCCAAGTCACACCCCTCCCTCTTAAAAAAACTCCTTAACCATACATTCATTTGAATAAGCCATGAGTTGGTTCATCCCATTGATGGTTAGATTAACAGAATGACACAAGTGATAACGGTGCAAGAAGGTAGATGCATATCTGATATTGCAAAAAAAGGAGGAACATAACTTGTTAAAAATCGCGTAAGCATGCACAAACACGATCAATCACCCAATCACGATGATGTGGATTGACAAACATAACTGGGATACGTCTTGGGTGACTGCGATCGGTTTCCACTATGTGGAGAAGAAGAAAAATATAGAGCATATAGAGCCCTGACCCTAGGGGAATTTATATACTAATCTCGTTTATATAAATGGATCCATACACTGTGGGACTCTCATCTTGTTGTGGTAAAATACGACCAGAGTGTGTTCATATATATGACGGTTCTTCAACCTAAGTCAGATGATTAGGATTTAAGGCATATCAACATTTATTGCAGATTCTAAGAGGGACATGTGCGTAAACAATCCAACTAATTATGAAATTATAAAAGTACTTATACATAGCGACAGTTCTTGTCAAAAAATTCTATAATTGTGACCACAAAAGAAACAATCTACAGTTCTAAATCAATCCTTTAACAAACTGAATCGAACAATCGTGAAAAATGGGACAAGGGTATCTATATGGACGCAAATAGAGTTATACAGATAAATAGAAAATATATCATATACATACATTAGAAACAAAAAAAAAGACAGTCTGTAAATAATATCTACAAACTAGCTTCCTTTGTTTATTTGATACGGGTGCAATAGCTGCCGTTGTTTATTTGTTAGATTATAGGCCAACATGTAGATTTGGAGAGGACGTACTAATTGTTGGCTTAAGTCAGAAGCAACCTGCATAATTTTCTTTCAAGATATGAAATAGGAATCAACAAACACCTACAATTGATTGCATTAGGAAGCTAGAAATAGACGTAGAAAAATTAATTCAAATTAAATCTTGTGGCATTCCTTGATTCTAGGGTCTGACAGCCAAGAGAACAATATAACAAAAATAATCAACAATATGTAATCACATTTTTCTACTTTTTAGCAAAGTTATCAACTCAGGGTTTAAAAAATCAGATCGGTCGGTCAGATCGATTGGACTAGGTATCAGCTCCGACACGGCCGGTTCGGACGATTTTGTGTAATTAATTTCAGAAAAAAAGAAAATAAAAAATCAGGTTTGATCGGTGGTCCGACCGGATTGTCCCAGATGGTCGGACCAGATTGATTCGGATTGTTCCAGTTTTGATGGTTTGGTGAATTTTCGAAAATTAAAGGTTTAAATAATGAAATAATAGGATTTTTATCACTTGTGCCCTTCTTAACTTCTACGATATAAGTTATGTCCCTTTTTTTGGAATATACGTTGTGCCAATACTTTCTTAGATTAATTTTCGAGAAGCAACTATAAATAAATGATTACAATATTATATTCATATATAATTCTAGAAAATGTGACTAACTTTTGTAAAATTTTATTCGAAATATGCAATCATGTTATTCTATTGAAAGATTTGACATTTTAAACGATTATCTCATTGATACATAAACACATACTTACATATGATGGCCTTTCAAATGAGACTTGGTCCTTCCATCCTTAAGGAAGGCCAACGATCTGGGCCATCAGATTCAAATCCAACGGCACCTTCAATTTTGATGGCCAAAAGGGCATTTTAGTCATCAGTTTTTGCATTAATTATGCACGCTAATTAATATTCCGAAATCTTAAATTTAGCTAGTTTTATTTATGGTATTTTTCGCAATACCATATTTAGAAAATATCCAATTTTTTCCGGGACGATATTATCTGGGTATATTTTTGTATCCTCACGTCATTTTTTTTTGTATAATTTAAGGTTCCTTTTGTAATGACTGCATGTTTTTTGTAGAATCCATTGTTCATTCAAAAAGTAGTCCGTTATTTGTAAATTTTGCATGGTTCTTTGTAAAATACAATTTATATTAGTAATTAATGTGTGGCTCTTTGTAACGATTTTATGGTTCTTTGTATAATAAAATTAGTATAGTTTTTTTATAAAAATTGTGGTAGTCATTCACACTTAATTGATGCGAATAAAAAATCAATGTATAAAATACATCTAAAATGCATAATGCACATCAAAAATGTGTAATGCACATCAAAAATGTGTAATGCACATCAATATATACAAGATCTATTAAAAATACAATTTTCATTCGTGACCATTTGATATGTAAAAATACATGACAAATTTGTATAATACATAAGAAAATTGTACAATACAGACTAATATTGTATAGTACATATCAATATTGTATAAAACTGTGAATCGTTCTTCATCCAGTACTAGCTGCAACACTTTTTTTTCATCATAACTTGCATGATGAACTTCTTGATAGTCACCACCACTCCCGCGTAGTCCTTGGATAATTCCCCATCCAGGTTTGACCGACACGTTTGTCATTGGCACGGAATCATGAAGTCTGTTCCTTCAAATGATCAAATCCAGTTTTTGATGTATAAACGACTCCAGATTCCATCTCTGATGGATAAATGGAAGTCTACACTAAAATCCTTCTTCGTGAACAGGTCTTCGAAATCACGATTTCTAATCAGCAACAAACTAACTATTTCACAGAATTAATCGAAAAAAAAGGCACGAAATACATTCGAGGCTAAACTGGGAGTAGTGGAGCTCATAGTCGAGGTGGCTCCTGCTCGCCAGAAGCGGTCTCCTCCCCTCCCTCATGTACGCCTCCACAACAGCCCTCACGAGGTCTCCAACACTGTGCTCCATCTCCATCACAATCTGCATGGGGCTGAGACTCCTCTCCACCGTGACATTGTCTTGAGCATTATATGCAAAAGTGGTAACCATTCAAATCTGCTGGACTTGTTTCCTCCTAAAATTCCATAAGAACAAAATAAGCTGAAGATCCTGTAAAAATCGAATGCAAAAGGAATCATATCTCTACCAGCTTGTAGAACGTCTCTTTTTTCCATGTATCGACACCTCCAAAGAAGGCCTTGGTTAATGTTGTTGATGAGGTCTTTGATGATGGCGGAGACGAGCGACGGTCGGAGTACATCGCCGACGGCCGGAGTACATCGCCAACGTTGCTGTCGAGCACATCCTCCTCTTCCTCCTATTTTTTCTGCGTGTGGGGTTAGGGTTTTGGAATGATTTGTTGGCAACGTGAATGGCAAATTAGGAGAGAGATTAATGAATAGCTATTTTAGGCTTTTACATACTACATTTAGATAATGAATAATGACCAAAATAGGTTTTTGATTAATTAAATAATAAAAATAACATACCAATAATGACAACCCCGGATCAATTTTGGATGCACGTGATCGTTGGCCTTCCTTAAGGATGGAAGGACCAAGTCCTATTTGAAAGATATCATATATATATATATATATATATATATATATAGGGTTAAATGTTGCTGCCCACTGGGGAGGGCTAACTTGGCTCCCCCCGTGATATTTCGCCCGCTTTTTTATTTTTTTTGAAAATTTCTTCCGTGAATATTCATCACTATATCCCTATATTATGTCATTTAAATTTCGTGCGAAACAGAGACTCCTACAACCTCCATCCAGACATGCATTTTTTAACGGTAACAGAATTGCTAAAAATGACCCTTCCAGATGGAGGTCGTAGGAGTCTCTGTTTCACACGAAATTTGAATGACATAATATAGGTATATGTTCATGAAAATCCATAGAAGAATTTTTCAAAAAAAAATAAAAAGCGGGCGGAATGGCGCGGGGGGAGCCAAGTTAGCTCCCCCCATGGGGGCAGCCCCATTTTACTCATATATATATATCTATATATATATCTATATATATATATATCTGATTTTATCGGTTCAAAAAACTGATTCGACCGGTCTGACTAATAAATTAAGACTGGTCCTATTTTTTCTGAGTCGATAGGAATTATGACATCATACTGACATCATCACCAGTCCGACCGGTTTGGATCGACGGTCTGACCCGATTGGACCAGACCGAAGACTGACCAGCCAGGGAGCCACCTCAAAGGATGGCCTCCCTTTTTTTATTCAACATTTAACCGGTGTCCTTTGAAATGCCAAATGGGGGCATCGAAAAATCAATGAAATATGGTTAGAGATAGAAAAATTATAGTGTGCCCAACCTAACATGATCTTTCTCACTACTAAACATTTCAATTTCTTTTAAGATTTTTAATGCAATTTTCAAAAGCTGTTTATATCGCTATTCTATAATTAGGGTTACAGGAAGGATTATACGTCGAAAATATATGGACGGATTATAAATATCTATAGGCATGAATTCATCTCCTATTACATGCAGTTTATTATCCGTATCTTACTACTTTCGTCGCCCATTCATAAGCAAATAAAAACGCATATCCACATTTTTTGAAACCGGTCTGAACCGACCAATTCAAGCGATGAAGATCGCTCTGATTATCTTGGTTTCACCGATTAGATTAAAATATTCATCTTTTAGATCCAAAGTTTGATTTTATTTAAAAATAACAGTGCTCTTGAAGGAGTTGAATCCAATAACTTGTGGATAACCATTCATCACTTACTAACCAAGTCTACAATCACTTTTGGTATAAATTGATTCCAATAATACTTATTCTATAATATTGTTATACAATATTTAATTTAAATATTATATATGTGGTGTATTTGATGTTATATATGTTAAAATATTGTATACATAACATAATATATTTACATTATGTACGTATTTTTTATAGTTATATATAAAATTATGCATAACATATATGTATCCGTATATATATTGCATTATGTATCTATATGTATATATTTTATTTATTCACAAAGTGTTTTCTTATATATATGTGGTTATTTCATATATATGCATGTATTTACAATATACATAGATGCAAAAGTTTATACATTTAAATACATATTATTTTAAAAAATATTTTCCTGCTAATATAAGCAATTACAAATTTACAACTTTGCTACATTTTTATTGACCTTTGTGTGTGTATTAAGGTTCTATCAACAATTTGAATAATATTTAAATATGTATTTTACATATGAGTTTATTTATGCCAGATGATCAGTCGATTCAATCACTTTTTCCTCGTGCGATTTAATTTAATCCGGTTCAAAATAATGATGACATCATTATCCGATTAAACTGATTTAATTTCATTGTCTAACCTCGATTCAACATTTTCGATGAGATATCCTTTTCGACTTTCATTTCAGTTTCAAAAACATGGAAGCATATATCTAAGGGTCTTTTGTTAAATAATTATTAATTAATTCATAATTAATTAAACAAGCATAGAGTTGAACTATTTATATTTTAAGCATCAATCAGTACCTCAGATGCTGATTTGGAGAATCAAACCCAAATCACCACCTGAGGTGCCGATTTGGGGAGTCATGCCCAAATCGGTGCCGATTTGGGGAGTCATGCCCAAATCGACACCTCAGGTGTTGATGAATCTCCATTTCATCACCTTTATTCTATCATTTTGACCTTAAAACCCTAGATAATACATGTAAATAACCCTGATTTATACAAATTGAGATTCATTCTTTGTTGTATAAATATTGTATTAATACGGTTTTTAATGCTAAAATTATAGAATAAATAAAAGAAAAGAGAAAGAATAAAATATCAAAGGTATTTTATGACCCTAAATCCCGAGACTTAGGCATCTCGATGACTAGGTCGATAAGGAATAAAGTAGGGGGAGATAAGGGCCAAAAATCACCAATAAATCCTATTTATTTATTCATCATTTATTCATTTTGAGACCTATTTTATTTTTTACTGTTTATACCTCAAATAAAGAAATTTGTACATGAAATACACAATTTAATTTATACAAAAAAAATATACAACGTACAAATTATACGCTGAATAAGATTCCAAAATCTCAACTTCCCAAATCCATATCTCTCAAATAGAAATTCAAAATTATCAAAATCACTTTTAATTATATATAACTTTTAATAAGCTATTTAATGAAAGTGGTTTCGTATTTTTTGGAGTTAAGGTGTAAAAGTTAGATTTTAAACCCCTATTGGAATAGTATTTATAATATATGCACATATTAAAACTAGAATAAAATCATCAATAAAACACTTAAATAAAATAAAAATATATAAACACATAGATGCATATACAATAACTATACATATATAATAAATATGCCTATTTATTTAAGTGTAAATAATATTTATCAGAAAAATATAATAAAAATATATTTATGTATATAAAAATAAGTTATAATTTTATAAAATAAGAGAATAAATTAATAAAATAAAAATAAAAATAAAAGATACAAAATATAGATAAAATCTATCTATAGATAAAACCCTAAATATAAAATTGTAATAAATAACTTCATAATAATAAATATTATTATTATTATTAAAATACTATAAAAAATAATAAACATTTTTTATTTTATAACTTAAAATTAATAAAATCATTTATTATTTATTAAATAATTTACAAGGCTTTTTGGGACTGGTTTTTCTTGGTTGGTCCACGTGGACCAACCAGGTGTCTTTGAGTGTTGACCTAGGTCAACTCTTCTGACTCAACCTAGACCTTGTCAAAACCCAATATACACCTCCCTTCTCGATATTTTTCCCATTGATACGCTGCTCGAGAGTGATTTGACCCTTCATAGATCTTGTCCTCTGTACATGCAGGATCCACGCTGAGCCCTTGCATTGGGTTAATCCCCTTCAATTCGCCTGTAAGCGTGCTTCAAAGATCCCACCTTCACAGCTTATACATATGGTCGTCCACCTCCATTTTCATTCTTTGGTTCTCCTGAGCGTCGCTTTTCTCCTCATATTGTGCCCCTATCCTTGAGCTCGGTGACAATGAGCTCGACCGTCCTCTTTTGCAGCGAGAAAGGGGGTACGATGGTGGTTCCCACCATCTCCAGCGAGACCTCGTCGTGAGGTCCATCTCATGGTCCTGGGCCACTTGAGGCTCTTTATTTCTTCGTTCTTTTGGTGTAGTTTAACCTTAGATATAATTTTGTGTGTTGTTTTGTGATTCTAGCTTAGGTCTAGTTTCTAAGTCATCGCTGGAGCTCTTGAGCTTCGACCACTCCACGACACGACGAACACCCATGAATAACAGTCAGGTCCTTGCCCCTTGTACTGCTGTGTTTTCTACTTTGTTTGCAGGACCTGAAAGAGGCATTTGAGCCTCAAATTTCGTCAAAGGGGTGTCCCCAGGTCGGCTGAAGGAGCTTGAGGACTAGGGGCTCAATCACCAGCCCTCGGACGCATTTGAAGGACATGGGTGATGCAGGAAGACCGCATGAGTATTACCAGACTCTTGGCGAGGCTATAGGTTGTCGGAGTGACCCTCTTCGTCGATTCCAAACTCACATGAGGCAAGTTCATACCTTGTTCATCCTCCACCATCCAGCACCGTCGTATCAGGAGCGGTTCTTTCAGAGAAGCAACGTGCGTCGGATCAAGCAGAACATCACTGTTGGATTCCTCCAGGGGATCTAATCTACACCGCCGGTTCGAAGGGGCATCGCATGTTGTGGTGGCACCACGTGTCTTAGCGACAACATCTACGTCGTTCATTCACGCCTCATAGGGGAGATTTTGCCTAGTCCACCCCTTAGTTTTTGTATTTATTATGTAGTTTATAATCATTCCTCTGTCGTTATATTAACTTTGTAATATTTACTATCAGACCCCTAGCTTTACCTTTATTTCTCATAGGTCTATCGACACGTCACCTCATGTGCATGCACGCGTGAGGTGTAGGTATTTTGCAGAGGGACCATCGCGGATTTCTGTATTTACATCCAACCCTTGAAATCGCATATATAGTGTTATATTTTTGTGAAAATTACATCTTGGCCCCTGAGTTTTATTTTAATTACATATATGCCCCTGCTAGTACAAGCATTCTTGTGTGTTTTCTCTATTTATTAAATATAATTTTTGCTCCAAAAATCACCAAAAAATTTATAGGTCCCTGATTGCACACACTTTTATGCCATAATTTTACTTTGTAATTTAGACTTTTTAATATTTACTAAAAATAAAAAAGAGAATAACTATTCCCTGTTTAGCTTATAAAATACCAAAAAAATATAAACATTTTTGAAAAATTTCAAAAAAATATATTTTGTGTTTTGTCTATTTATTTTCTATCTCGAGAAACTAAAAATCCTAAAATAGAAAAAATCCATAAAAATTAAAAAGCTCCCATTCTAGTTTATAAAGATTAAAAAACTCCTCAAAAATACCAAATTATATATTTTTATATTTCTTAATTTTTATATTATTATTTATATATTAAAATTAATTTGAAGAATTTTGGATATCATTTGCTATTTTTTATATTCATTTAAATTTTAGTTATTTGTTAATTCCCTGATTTGGTGTATTTTCGACTTGAAAAATCTATAAAAATTAGCCAAATTAACTAAAAAATTACAAAAATAGTAAAAAAAATAAAACAAAAAATATTTAATTATGTAATTTTTATTTATTTTTAATTGTATTTTTATCCATATTATCCTATATTGTATATATAGCCTTATGTATTAATATATATCTTTTATAAAAAGAAAAAAGAAACTAAAAATAAAAAATATAAAAAGAAAATATAAAAATATAAAATTAAAAATAAAATATAAAATTACAAAAACAAAAAGATAAAAAGGAATATATAAAATTAAAAACCCACATAAAAAAAATCAGACAAGATGACCACACAATCATCTTTGCACTTCAATTGCACAATCCATCCTTTTTGCTCCCTGTGTTCGACCTCTACACATATTTGCATCTATACACACTTTTATTGTAGAGTTATAATAAATTTTAACTCCATATCTGTTTTGCTTTTCACTGCTTAGTTTTTGTTGTAGGTTAATTATTGATTGATTGGGGATTTCGTAAGAGGTCGCTTCAGAGACATTGTAGTTCTCACCTTCTGTAGACTACTCTAGACCGTTGTAAAATCCCGGTTATCAGATATGATTTACTGCATGCATTAAATCATATTTAAATCCATGGTTATATTTCCTCTTCGTATTCTCTTGATTATCTCTCTTTCTCACATGCGTTAAATCATATTTAAATCTATAGCTATGATTTCTTTCATGCATTAAATCATATTTAACATCAATTATCCAAGTCAGTACATGCGGTGTCAATTTGAACATGGCTCTTCAAATGGTCACCTCAGATGTCGATTCGGGCTTGATTTTCCAAATCGGCATCTGAGGTGCCGGTTGGTGCTTAAATTTTTAAACAGTTCAACTCCATGCTTATTTAATTAATTATAAATTAATTAATGATTATTTTTTTAAAAAGTCCTATATCTAAATTAGTGGAGTTGCTCCAACGTCCTTTTGCATGCACATCCGCTTGCCTCCTCTTCAGAGCCTGACAAGAATCTGCTGTTCTTCACAAGTTACGACAAGAAAAGATAGCAGGAAAGAGATTTCCAGCCTTATCCTAAATCCAGAGTCAAGATTCCCCAACATCAATGCGTACTTCCTCCTCCTCTTCCACGAATTCGACTAGTGGCTCTCATAATGGAGATAATTAAAACTGCCGGTAACGTAAAGCACTCGATCATTCTCATGTGGCAGCTCCCCTGTTCCATCATTAACAGGGACATAATTAATAGGGGGCGAAGCATGCAGTACAGCTCAAGATGGATCCCCAGATGCACTGCACCTGCCACCCAACTCTGTTCCACATGAATGATGCCACTAATGAGACTAAACTAAGTACATCCATCCCATGATTGGGGTCGTAAGATATAAGAACTGCAATGATTCGTCCAAGCCTGTACAGTCTCTGGGATTTGGACGTGGGTGCAACTTGATTCTCTCCAAGTCCGAGGTCTGTTCTCCTCCCTGCCCAACCTCAGCAGAAGGGTTACACGTTCAATGTTTCCTCATGATTGTGTCCCCATTTGGTCAACATATCGGTTTCTGGGCTTCCATGTTGCCCTAACAAAATGACCACATGATAACATTCAGATAAATTAAATTAATAATGTAGGTTCCAAGTCCAAATGCTACTCTCTTTGATCTGGTAAGTCACTGTTCTTGGTTGATTCAGATCAGAAATTTGATTTATAACGCCTTCTCAAATATTCTCTCTATTCTGATGCAGTTGGAAGGAGCTAGAGATGTTTCTGTATTTTTCATATATTTTTACCATGCAAAGGTGTGAAGGTTCAGAGAAACTAGAACACAGAGACAATGGAGCTTACAGATGGCATTAAGTGGGGACTGGTTTTTGACCAGGTTCTTGTCCAGTTGAACCCATTAATTTCTTGGGCTTGATGAACTATATATATTATAACATGGGACCACTTGATATCGAAGAAATCGAGGGACATGTGTAGACAAGGCAACATCGATTCCAGGCTTGTTCTTGTCCTCAGCAGACAAGTTACACTGGGAAATCAGGATATGCATGGGTGATTTCTAGGCCCTGTGACATCTTGAATTGGATAGGGGAGGAGGTGGGGAGCCACCCTCGGGATGAAAAGGCCAAAAGCCTTCTGGGGAAAGAGGGATAGGGATATGCTGGATATTTGGTCCCCAAAGTCGTCCCCTGTGAGGGACAGCCTGCCCTTGGAAAGGGCATGAGAACAAGGAATGACATGCAGAAAGTGAGAGCCAAGGGACAAAAGACTGTGATTTCCAAAGCTTGATGCACATACAGATCATGTCCACGTGGCATGATGTGTATATTTATTCCTTTCACGTGAAAATTTGTATTTTTTTCTATGTTTTATACTTGGGTGGTAGTTTACTACTACGATAATTACGTTTCATACCAGTTTGAAAAGAAACCTGAATGTTCACAGATGAACAAGTCTGCTGTTTCTTGTTTGCTGGTTGCTAATCTTACTCTTTACCTTTGTCAAATGAGGATTTTGTCATTTGAGACTAAAGGTTGGTCGTTCTCTTTAATTTGCTCTGAAAGTTCTTTATTTTATTTTAATGCGGTAATTTATAATACTCTGTAACACCCATCATCATTCCATAACTTCACTCTTCATAATTATGTAAAATAGCAATGAAATAAACACAAAACGTTGATAGGTCAATGCATGCATACCCACGTCTATGAGAGATCAATTTACAACCATCATTGTTGTAATACATGTTTATACATGTATAAGTTCATCATTGGAGTAATGTTCCAATAGACGAACCTTGTGATGCAAAGAAACATGTAATTATCGAAGAAGTGGTCATAATTTTTAAGGTTTGAATGATGCCAGTCCTTCCGATGGAAGCATATTCCTCAACCACTTGATCACTTAGGTGAATTCCTATCTTTTTCTACAGAGCCCAAACTCCAACGACCATAAAGTTTGTTGGGACACGACTCACCGATATCGTCTTCAATCAGCACCAGGTGAACCTTCGAATATTGATGAGTATCAACCACCTTAATTATACGAATGCATATGCGCAGTCACTCACCAACTGATTCGTAATCCTATGATGACTCTAATCCTAACAAAGTTAGGCTCATGTCATGCTTATGGAATGAACATCAAACTTCCATATACAAATCAAAGACAGTGGTCCTGACTCTTAATTAGGAACTTATACTGTTGGGAAGATCACATCACCTCCTACCCTATACTAATGAGATCCTAGCTATAACTTGCCCCTAAACTCGCCTTGAAAGTCGAAATACTAATTGGAAGGTGTCAACAACCTAATCGTTGAATCTTGCACACGACACTCGCTAGAAAGCTAGCCCTAGTGATATATCATCGAATTATCTCATGTGATCCATGCATGACACATACGTCCGACCCTTGTCGTCTCCAAGCGATTCCTGGGTCCCTTCTGTAATCCTCCCATGTTGTATACCTTCTTCTCGATCGTATCTTTCATCATTAAGATGAGTTGAAAGAAGAATTAAATTTAAATGTATAGAAATAAAATGGATCCGCGATATATTAATCCGACCCTCTCTCCATCGATCATCGCTCTCCGATTAAAAGGGACATGCAAACACGCGAGAAGCGGAAGCCGATCCCTTGGCAAGGGTACATGAGAACAATAGTATACATCCCTCTCCCCTAGGAGCAAGTTGTGGATGTGTAAAATTACAAAAAAAAACAAGGTCTTGATCGAGGATCTTCCCCTCACCATGTGCTTCGTGCACCCTTCTCCTACTACTCCTCTCTACTCCATGCACCCATAACCATATATAAATCCCTCCCCATTGACCTATAGGAATCCATCCTTGGATCATGTGACCTCTATCAGCGTGCCCTTGCCATAGTCCCTAGAGCCCCTTAACATAGTGCTCAATTATTGGATAATGCAAAGTAATCAAAATAAAAAAAATATAGTTCCTCGTGGTTCCTCCATGTTTTACTGTAGGAGAGGTGTTCGTGATTTATGGGTCTTGCAATACTTAGGAGAAATATCTATTCATTTTTTCGGAGATTCAAATGGAAGATACACTGTTCAACCACAGATCATTTAGGTATATCTCAACGCGCCTCGTTAGTCGAATTTGAATATTGTTACTGAGAGTTTTGCAGAATTATATGAAGATGCAAAGGTTCAGTTTATGCATTAGGGTTCCATTTTTGATGTAGGTTTTGATTATTATGTGTGTATCACTATAAGGAAAATAAGTTGTGGCTACAAAATTATGCCCATGGATGTGGGGCTTGTGGCCACAAAATTAGGCTCTGAACACAACATGTCGTGACTAGTAGCCGTAGCTACAAGTCTCGTCGCGAGAGTTCTCTAACCATGAATATGTCGCGGCCACTACAAGTGACCACAAAATTTGTCGTGGCCACAGCTCTTGTATGAAGACTTTGGCCATGGAATTATAGCTACGAGAAACTAGAGGTCATGGAATTATCGTGGCCACAAGTTTCCGTAGCCATATTCCGTGACCACAACTCATTTTTCTTGTAGTGTATGTGATTATTAGCACAATTAAGTTTGTGGCATTTTGGGAGTTCGAGAAGGTGAAGTTCTAAACTTCTTGCCTAGATAAGCTAAAATCTCTTATGAACATGACAAAAGTACGTTAGTTTTTCGTAAATCATGACAAAAGCAACATGATTCGCATAAGTTACATCCACATCATGTTCGAAAAATTAGAAAGTAATCAATCACTGTGGAACCACATGTAGAAAATTAATGCATAATCTAATGTTGGTTGGTCACCTCTCTTGATTATTCAGAAGAAAAATCAGCATTACAAAAATGAGAATTTTATATGTTCTCTCCATTTCTCCTCCCTCTCTCTAAAAACACACTACAAGGAAAATAAGTTATGGTTATAGAACTATGCCCACGGATGCGGGGCTTGTGGACACAGAATTGGGCTCTGACCACAACACATCGTGGCCAGTAGTTGTAGCTACAAGTCTCGTCGAGGAGTTCTCTAACCACGAATATGTCGTGTCCACTACCAGTGACCACAGAACTTGTCGTGGCCACAACTCGTTGATGAATACCCATTCATCACTCTTTATTCTTATATTTTAGCTACAAAAACCTATGCAAATGCATGTAGATATGTGTAAATAGGGTCAATTAGCAAAAGCATGCATGTTTGTAAATATAGATAATTAGCATGTTTTTGTGCAAAAATAAAAGAATAAAGATGAAAAAGAAAAAGAGGGAAATATTTAGAATAAATATTGAGCAACCTAACCCAAGGGAGGGCTCAGCATGGGCCTGACCGCATAAAAGCCAAGTAGAGGGAGATAGGGGCTCATGTGTACATATTTGTGTAAATAAATAAATTATATATTTTCCTCATCCAAAAATATGTTTGTATATATTTTGTATATATTTATACACTATTAAAAACAAAATAAAAATTTAAAAATCAAAAAGACCAAAAATACCCTTACACCATGTACATAAACCACCTTCCCTATTTATTTAACCTTATAAATAAATAAAATTATTTTCCACAACTTTTTGTAAATAATCTATGGTATATATTGTAAATAAAATAAATAAAAAGAAACAAAACAAAAATCAAATAAAAATTACAAAATTAAAAATGCAAAAACATATTGTACATATGCCATGTATATAGTGTACATAACTATTTACTTTACCCATGTATATAACTAATAAAAATAAAATAAAAATAGCCTTTTATTCCTCATTTTATCCTATAAATAAATAAAATATAAAATGGGAATAAAAATGCATAAAAATAACTAATTAAAAATCAAAAATTAAAAATCATATATTGTATATATACCTATGTATAGACCTATATTGTATATACCTTATTTTTATTTCCAAAAATTAATTAAAAATTACAAAAAAACAGAAAAAATAAAATAAAAATATTTTGTGTTTTAAGTTTTTGAAAATTCGGCCATTTAAAGGCCCAAAAAAATCAAATAAAAACTCAGGCCTTGGCGGGCTCTGATTGGTCCACGGGGGATTGTTGACCCCCGGTCAACACCTCCCCCCAGGACCACCAGAGCCGGATCTGGTTCGCGGACCCATCTTCTCCCATTTATTCTAACCAGATCCGACCTCCATTTAGCCTAATCCTTGGTCCTAATTACTCCCCAGGTATCCGGGAATCTCGCCCGACATCGATCCTAGGGATCCGTGCTCCATCGAGCCGGACCCGAGCTCCTCTTCCCGGACCTGCACTCACATAAAAGCCGAGCTCAGCCGCCTCCTCTTTCCATCTTTGGCTCCCCATTCTCACTCCCGTGACCTCCAGAGCAATCACCGAGGTGACAGCTCACGATTGTACCTGTTGCAGCGAGGAGGAGGTGGCCGACCATCGATCCGGCTGCCTCGCGCCGCCGTGCTCCGCCACCCGACCGGAGCTCGAGCCTCAGGCCTTGACGCCCTTCGAGGCGACGACCAGGAGCTAGCCAAGCTCCAGCCCAGTCTTCCGCTCCACCCAGGTAGCCTTTTAGCTCGCCCATTTCGTTTAATTTGTAGTTTCGCCCAAATCGACTCTCCGACGTGTTCCTCTGATTCCGGCCATATCGCGTACTATCTCGATCATCGGAGCACACTATCACCTTCGCCACTCCCTCACGCACGTTCTTCGCCCATTCATCCAACCCAGCTCGCCCCGGAGCTGGGAGTCGAGTTCCACCATCCTCCGCTCGCCGGAGCTCGTTCGCCCCGATCCCTTGTTCACCCTCACGCCGCTTCTTCGGGTCGAGGCACTTTGCCCTCGACCCGCGAAGCTTTTGGTTCGCTTTGTAGGTCAAGAGGGAGCCATCTGAGGCCCCCTCACATTCAGGCCAAGAGCTCCGCGCCGCCGACCTCGCCGGAGCCCCTCCAGGGCTCGGCCGGGTCATCTGAGGTCTTCAGCAGCTGCGGGACTTTACCGCCGATCTTCTCCGATACTTGGAGGCAGCTGAGGAGGAGCCTAGCACGCACACGAGGCCGGCGAAGCTCGCCGGCTGAGTGTTCTTCCACCATCCTCCAGCACCGTCCGATGGCCCCTCCGCTCCAGTTTTGATCGTGTCCGTCCGTTCACCGAGGAGCAGCATCCATCCGATCATCCAGAGGAGCCATCCGGACCGTCAGATCAGAGAGAGGGAACCCACAGCACCTGACCCGTTGGATCATCCACGTGGCCCCCTCTGCACCGTCGATCGGCCACGTGCGGAAGAGAAGAGAAGCGCCACCCATTCTGAGCCGTCCGATCACCTACGTGGCGCCTATCCAGCCGTCGACGAATAAAGGGGTAATTTACTTAGGCCCCCTCGTAGTTTGCGTCTTTTATTTCTAGTCCTGTAAATACTTTAGTAGTTTTATTTACGTAGGGTAAATTGCATTCTGGACCTGGTGCTTGTTTGTATTTGCATGTATGCCCCTGTGTATGTGAGTCAACGTGCTTCGTCACGTGTTTAGTTGGGCTATTTACATCTTTTATCCTGTAGTTCTGATGGGTTCTTGAATGAATGAATACTTTTTGGTAATTGCATCTATACCCCTGTGAGCCTTTTATTTCTACATGTGCGGATTTTAGTGGGTAAATTGCAACCGTACCCTTGGACTTTTTGGTACGAGTTACCAAAAGGTCCCAGGAGTTGGTTTTTATTACCAAAAGGCCCCTGAGTGCCCCAGGCACGCGCCACGCGCGTGTTTAGCTGGGATTTTTGCACCTTGGCCCCCAGACTTGCGGGTATTTGCACTTACGTCCCTGTGCACTGTGCCCCCTTACGATTTTTGAATAAAATATCAAATTACCTCCAAATCCAATGAGATTTTGACACATGGCACCTGCTATGGTGTAGGAATTTTACGGATTTTTGAGGACATTTTTGATTTGATTTAGTATTTTTAAAAATTCAAAAACCTTCTTTCTAGCTACTGTCTAGGTTTAAAAATCCCAAAAAAATATAAAATCACCCCCAAAAATTCTAAAAAAATTAGCTACTGTTCTTTGATTGTTGTTTGATTTTCTAGCCAATTTTGGATATTTTTCATCACTTAAAAACCCTAAAAATCTAAAAACCCTTAAAAACTCATAACAATTATAATAAATAATCTAAAAATCCAAAAACAATAATTTTGGTGCCCAAATTTTCCTTATTTTCTCTAGAATACAGGAAAATTACCTCCAGGGCCCTTTGAGATCCTTAGATATTTTATCTTTGGGTTTTGGGCCTTGCTGGACAGTACCCTTTCTTTTTAGCACTGTTTGATTTTTAGAAAATAAAATATACCTTATAAAAATCCCAAAAATTCACCAAAAACACTTAAAAACCTAAAAAACATAAAAACCATTTTTCTTGAATTTTTGCTTGATTTTTGGTGTGTTAAATAAATTGCCAAAGTGTGTTTATATTTGCCTTCTTTTATTTTCTTCATATTCTAAAATCCTAAAAAAAATATAAAAATTATTAAAAACCACTAAAAAAATACTTTTCTATTTTATTTTCTTTTTACTACTTCGTAGGCCCTAGGCCAACCCGTGCTCCTTGTGTTCGACCCTGGGAGCTATACCAGGTGAATCTCATAGCTAGGACCGCTTGCCTTGATTGATTGATTTTATTTCTATTTCGCGGTTCGATATTTTTCTTGATTGAGTGACTCTGAGTGATAGAGGTCGCAACGACCTATTTAGTACATTCACCTCGTTCGCTTGGGTCGCTCATCAGAATGGCGCCGTTGCCGGGGAGCACGGCTTAGTAGTGTTTTTGTTTTTATTTTCGTTTTTGTTTTCGCGGCTTTTCGCGGCTCTTCGGAGCTCGCGGCTTTTCGCGGTTTTTGTATCTATTTTCTTTTTGTTTTATTTTGTTTTATTTTGATTTTCTTTTATTTTTGTTTTTGTTTTATTTTGTGTGATTATTTTATTTTCCATTTTTGCATATATACCCTCATTATTACTCTCATTTCTTTTCCTAATTATTTGATTATTTTTATTGGTCTGACCACTCTTCTGTCTATCTTGCGAGGGCCCGAGGACCGCGGAGGCTACTTTCGAGGAGCCGGTGCAGCCGCGGCACTTGGAGGCGGCTTCTTTCTCTACGAAGCCGCAGGAGAGAGCGAGAGGAGAGAGTTGAGTGGGTAAGGTATTAGGATAGACTTTTATTTTATTCATTATTATTTGTAATAATACAGGACACTTCTGAGACTGTTTGGACTTGAGACCGTAGCGGGTCTGTTTCGCCGAGCACCGGTGTGCTCGGGGGACCCATTAGGACCTCGCGGCTTTTTCGCGGCTTTTCTCGCGGTTTTCTTTTTCCTTTCTTACTGTCATTTTCCGGTTTTTTGCGGTTTTTGCTCGAGCCCCTAGATTTAGGACTTTCTGGTGATTGTGACGTAATTGAGTAGGATCCACACACCTTAATTGCCTATCTGTTCCTATAGACCGTAATTGGACCTACTTAAAATAAATAATAAAAATAACCGACTCGCTAGCTTCCGTAGCCTACGTGCCGTAGCTCGTCCTGTAAAGCGCTTACTCCTACCCCCGATTTGTCGGGCAGGGGGGGGACGAGCCAAGACCGGACCCTTTGGCTTGGAGGTCGGTGACCGGTTAGACGGTTCTTCGCTAGAAGTTGCTCGTCTAGGACTCGGTTTCCCGCTGCATCATTTAGCTTAGTTTACTTTCTGTCTTTATTTTATGCGCGGATCATATTGCATGTAGAGAGCTGGAGCAAGGTACGTATTTCTGACTTTGCATGCATCATTGATTTCTCGTGCATCGGCTTTTTCGACTTCTCCCCCCTGTTTTTGACTTAATAATCAGGAGAATCGAAAAATTCGTTAGGCGTTCTTGTTTGCTTTGAAAAATACCTAAAAAGTGTAACCATAAAATTGGGACTGCTAAGACTATTGACCTTAAAACTCGCTCACCCTAAAAATTCTGTCTTGGGGAGAGCAACCCCCTCATTGCTTGGTTTGTATGCGCGAGAGAGTGACCCGAACACTAGGTAGAGCCCCCCGTTGCTAAACTCGACTGACTACCGACTCTTCCGTGCGGGACAGTCGGTTGGGGTTAGCAGCGGATATCCCAACAGGTCACGTAAGCGCTCTGATATTTGTGTGTTCACCAAAATAAAATCGACAAGATAATTTGACCGAACTTTCACGGTCTTCAGCTCGCGTTGCGTTGGTGAACCGGGGGTTTGTTTTCAGATCATAGTTTTTCCAGATCTCATCCGCCCTACTCGCTAGATCAATATGATGGGTAGACGGTCTCTTAGGCAGCCTCTGGCTGCACCGCTTTCGGGCGCGTCTACCTCATCATCTAGGTTGGCTCGCGAGAGCTCAGACCCGCTCTCCGAGCCCGAGTACGACTCCACCCTGTTCCCCCTCGATCCCCTTTCTGATCTTCCCGAGAGACATGAGCCCGAGGAGAGACTGATTCATTTGACGGCACCTGAGTTGGGCTCATTTGATTTTGCAGACGTCGAGATGGCCGGCGCAGGCAGTTCTGATGATCACTCCCGTAGACCAGAGCATATTGTACTAGACCAGGGAGCGATCAACTCCACCCTGATCGCATCACTTGATACAGTTCAGCAGCAGCTCCGCGATCAGGGGGCATTCATGATGGAGATAAGGCGTGAGTTAGAGAGGCTCAGAGCAGAGAGAGACCAGCAGAGCGAGCCCGACGAGATCCCGGATGCATATGCACATGCACGAGCCGCAGCAGCAGCAGCAGCCGCAGGAGGAGCAGGACCACCAAGACCGATGCGGGATTTACACAATCCCGGATCTACACTGATGCACCACTGGGTGGTGGTTCCAGCTATCGTGGGGGACTTCAAGTTCCCCCCGAACACCTTGCAGATGCTCCCGCGGTTCCATGGACTTGCTACAGAGGAGCCCCACCTCCACCTCCAGGAGTTTCTTATGATATGCAGCACTGTCCACGACAGACATGTGGACCAGGACACGATCAGGATGATCGCATTCCCCGTTTCACTGGCAGATAGAGCAGCCACCTGGCTGAAGCATTTGGGGAGATTTGTCTATACCTGGGAGCAGCTCCGCACCGAGTACTTGAATAAGTACTATCCACTCGGGCGGACGAATGCAGCGAGGGCCCTGATTAGTAACTTCTCCATGTTCCCCAACGAGCAGTTCCACGAGGCTTGGGAGAGGTTCAGAGAGCTTTTGGACAGATGCCCGCACCATGACATCACGAAGCCGAACCTAGTTCAGAGCTTCTTCAGCGGACTGTCACCAGAGCTACAGGGCCTGGTGAATGCTTCTTGTGGCGGGTCCTACTTCGCCAAGGACCACGACCAGGTCTGGGCTATTTTTGAGGAGATGGCAGAGAACTACATGGTCATGTCCTAGACCTGGCTCTATACTCAGAAGATCCAGCCACATCAGCCAGGACCCGTGCAGTACCAGCGGATAGCACGGGTAGATGCAGGTCCTTCCAGTTCGTCCGCAGCCACAGCAGCAGCACAGCTCGAGTCGTCAGCTGCGGACATGGGCATCATCAGCGAGAAGTTGGACCGCATGGAGCTGATAGAGAAGAAGCAGTGCCAGAGCATAGCGCAGATGGATCAGATGGCACAGGTCTTGAGCGACATGAAGACACAGCTCATGTGTCTCCAGGAGGCACAGACGGCTTCTCAGCCCCGTCTTCAGTCGCGAGGCGACGCCGGCAGCAGCAGCAGCTCGTCCCAGCGCTCCAGCACCCCAGTGCAGCCTAGACAGGTTCACCTTGTACAGGCGGAGCCGCACCAGCAGCCGCAGCCCACCTACCAGTCTCCACCATCTCCAGAGATGCAGATGGTGGTCTACCAGCCGGACCAGCCTCTGGCAGTACTCCCGCCAGCCCCCTTTGATGCCGAGCCGTTGATGGATGTCAACGGGATCTGGTACGACCGTCCCCAGCCTGGGATCCGACGAGACCATCCCGGATTCAGGTGGGGGAGTGGTGGTGCCCAGCCCCAGCAGCAACCGTCAGGTCAGGGAGGGCAGTACTCCCAGCAGAGAGACCATCACCAGCCGCAGCAGCAGCCCCCAGCGTATCAGCAGCAGTCAGCCTACGGTCCTCGTCCCTATCAGCAGCAGGGACAGCCTTGGAGACGTGAGCAGCAGGCTCACCAGGGATACCAGCAGCACCCTCCATCCTACCCCTCTCACCCACAGTAGTTCCAGCAGCCTCACCCACAGAGAGGCCACCCGTCGGGCTCCCACGAGAGCCCCGCCTTGGATGACATCGCCCGCCTCCTCACGGACCAGCATGCTACATTCCGACGGGAGATGGACGAGTTCCGCCAGGAGATGCGGGACCTGGTGAGAGGGAAGGCCGCCATACCAGCCCAGATAGAGCTCAATCCGAACAGCCTCAAGAGGAAGTCTGAGCAGGTAGTACATACTGAGTCAGCCACTCCTAGTGACCCATTTGATGATACATCTTCGGATTTATTTGATGCTGATTTTGTCACACTTAGGAGCGGTAGGACCCCAGCAGGCGGCGGCGCCTCATCTGAGCACCATCCCGAGGCGCCACAGGAGGAGGAGGAGAGCGGTACTGAGGCCGCTCCAGATGATGACGGTGGTACTGAGGCCACCAAGGATGCTGATCCCACCGGCGGTACTGAGGCCGCCACTTCACCAGAGCTAGGAGGTGGTACTGATGCCACCCATGCAGCCGAGCCAGCCCGCGGTACTGATGCCGCGCGACGTCTTCCTTCAGCAGCAGCAGAGCAGCCAGCCCGTGGTGGTACTGAGGCCACCGGTGTTTGTAGAGAGAGATCTGATGTTTTTCCTCGTGGTTATGTATCTCAGAATTCTGATATTAATAAAGGAAAAGGTTTACATTCTTTTGGTCCCACTGTGGTGCATGATGTATGTGTGGATCCGGTCCTTGAACCGTCTAGACCTTTTCCTAGTCCTTCATCTGAGAAGGACCCTGTGATCCCCTTCCCTAGAGCCCTTCAGATGGGGAAGGGGAAGAAAAATGATCCAAAAAAGAGAGAGCTTGAGGAGTTCAGCCAGAGCATGATAGATCGGTTTCACATTCAGCTGACCCTCCAGGAGGCTTTGCAGCACATCCCCCTTCTCCAGAGATCTTTGAGAGAGAGGACTACAGTCAGGAGGAGGAGGAGGAGGAACCACACTTCAGAGATACATGTGCTGACCAAAGCCACGTGCTTTGCGATCCAGAACCGACTGCCAGCCAAGAGGCCAGATTCAGGGGCCCCGTATGTCAGATGCCAGATTAGTGAGCAGTGGTTCGACCGTACTCTTCTAGATAGCGGATCGTCGATTAACCTTCTTCCGACAGCCCTTCTCAACCGCTTCGAGTTGGGCACTCTTCGACAGAGCAGGACAGTCCTTCAGTTCGCTGATCGATCTGTCAAGAGGCCGAAGGGGTTATTACGAGACATTATCGTCACGATTCAGGGTCTGCAATTCCCCGTGGACTTCGTAGTGTTGGACATGGAGATCCCTGAGTCAGTGGCCGATACCCCCATCATCCTTGGTCGTCCGTTCTTGGCCACAGCCAAGGCGGTGACTGATCATGATAGCGGGAAGGTGTACTTTCGCGTCCAGGGCGAGAGTATACAAATAGAGACGGTCGAGGACTATAGAGCCAGATTCAGATCTCGCTCAGATGCGAGTACCGATTCAGAGCAGCTGACAGACGCAGAGCCAGACATTCACCGGGACTGTGATTTTGTGATCACAGATGATGAGGCAGCTTTGGCAGACCTTGAGACACAGACTACCCTCTCACTTTCAGACACAGCTGAGGCAGAGATGATAGCAGAGGAGAGTCTGGAGAGCACAGACCTGGTTCAGGATACCATTGCGGCAGCAGAGCCGGTCCTCGATCGCAGCACGATGACTAGTGGTGGTGGTGCTGATACCACCTTGTTTCCCGGTGGTACTGATGCCACCGTTTCTGATGCAGATCCCTCGGATTCAGAGTCTGATTGGGCCGATTGTTATGATCAGATGCCAGACCTGAGTCCATCTGAGCCTATTGATGAGGAGGAGGTAGATGCAGAGCCGAGCAGAGACAGTGCAGTAGAGCCGCCTTCTCCCGATCCAGTTTGCGAGAGTACACTTTCACTTTCCCAGGCAGATTTGGCCGACCTTGCAGCGCTCACTCAGTTTCTTCCACAGCCAGATTTGCCGGCACCCAGCATTCCAGAGCTGAAGCCGCTCCCTACTTCGCTGAAGTATCGATTCCTTGCGGGCGATCCAGAGATGTACCCAGTCATCATCTCCGCCGAGTTGACTGGAGAGCAGGAATCCCGTTTGATGGGGGTTCTTGAAAAGAACCGCAAGGCGATCGGATGGAGCGTAGCAGATCTCCATGGGATTAGTCCATCAGTATGCTCCCACCATATCTATCTCGAGGATGGGGCGAAGCCGTCGCGTGAGTTCCAGCGGCGTCTAAACCCCAACCTGAGAGAGGTTGTCATGAAGGAAATATCAAAATGGTGGGGTGCAGGTTTTATTTATCCCATTTCTGACTCCAAGTGGGTTAGCCCCTTGCATGTGGTGCCCAAGAAGACGGGCATCACGACTGTGATCAGTGAGTCGGGAGAGGAGATTGCTACACGAGTACCCACCTCTTGGAGGGTTTGTGTTGACTACAGGAGACTCAACCAAGCCACCAAGAAGGACCATTTCCCCCTGCCTTTTATTGACCAGATCATTGAGAGACTGGCAGGGAAGAGCCATTATTGCTTCCTGGATGGGTACTCGGGCTACAACCAAGTGGCCATCGCTCCTGAGGACCAGGAGAAGACCACCTTTACCTGTCCCTTCGGCACATACGCTTTTCGACGCATGCCATTTGGGCTATGCAATGCCCCTGCGACTTTTCAGAGGTGCATGCTGTCGATCTTCTCGGACATGGTAGGGGAGTGCCTAGAGGTCTTCATGGATGATTTCTCGATCTATGGCGACGGATTTGATTCTTGTCTTGACTGCCTAGATCGAGTACTTCAGCGATGTATTGAGTATCACTTGGTGCTATCTTGGGAGAAGAGTCACTTCATGGTGACTCAAGGGACGGTGCTTGGCCATATCATCTCCAACAGGGGCATGGAGGTTGATCCGGCCAAGGTTGATGTCATTAGGAAACTCACACCGCCGTCCAATCTGAGGCAGTTACGGTCATTTCTGGGGCACGTTGGATTTTATAGGAGATTTATTCATGATTTCAGCAGGATTGCCCGGCCGTTGACTGACCTCTTGACGAAAGACACCGAGTTCCTTGTCGATGACAAGTGTCTTTCGTCGTTTGCTACTCTCCAGCAGTGCGTGATTGAGGCTCCTGTCCTCCAGCCACCTGATTGGTCTCTTCCATTCGAGATCATGACGGACGCCTCCGATTTTGCCGTAGGGGCAGTGCTGGGACAGAGGAGGGATGGAGTACCATTTGCTATACACTACGCTAGCCGCACATTGGATTCCGCTCAGCGGAATTATACAGTCACAGAGAAGGAGATGCTAGCCGTAGTGTTTGCCCTGGATAAGTTTAGATCATATATCATTGGATCTAGAGTGACTTTGTTTACAGATCACACCGCCATCAGGTACCTCATGGCAAAGAAGGATGCCAAGGCCAGACTGACTAGATGGATCCTTCTACTCCAGGAGTTCGACATTGAGATTAAGGATAAGCCTGGAGTCAAGAATGTGGTGGCGGATCACCTCTCCCGATTAGAGCAGCCTGAGGATTCTGAGCAGATTGATCCCATTAGAGATACCTTCCCAGATGAGGCGATCCTTGCTATCGCCTCACTCCCATGGTATGCCGATATTGTGAACTTTCTCGTTGCTGGGAAAGTCCCACAAGATTGGCCCAGGCAGAGGCTTGAGACCTTCCTAGCGAAGGCCAAGTCTTACCATTGGGAGGATCCCATCCTTTACCACGAAGGAGGGGATAGCGTCTGGCGTCGGTGTATTCCTCAAGAGGAACACCATAGCGTCCTCACTTACTGCCACAAGCTTGAGGCAGGAGGACATCATTCTGGGAGGAGAACGGCACAGAAAGTGCTCCAATCCAGCTTGTGGTGGCCTACCCTCTTCAAGGACTCAGATGAGTTCGTGAAGAGGTGTACTGACTGTCAGAGGATGGGCACTTGTGGACAGCGTGATATGATGCCGATGCAGCCCATTCACTTCTGTGAGGTTTTTGACGCATGGGGCATCGATTTCATGGGTCCATTCCCTAAGAGTCAGGGATTTGAGTACATTCTGTTGGCCGTGGATTATGTGAGTCGTTGGGTGGAGGCTATCCCCGCCCGAGCCGCTGATGCGAGGACAGTTTGCAGATTTTTGAGGAAGCATATCATCACGCGGTTCGGGGTTCCACGAGTTCTTATTTCTGATGGGGGATCTCACTTCATCAACGACCAGGTGAAGGCACTTGCTAGCGAGTTCGGCATAGACCATCGTGTTGCTACACCGTACCATCCACAGACGAATGGTCTAGCCGAAGTGTCGAATAGGGAGATCAAGACTATTCTGCAGAAAGTCGTCCGCCCTGACCGAAAGGATTGGTCACAGCTATTGGACTCGGTCTTGTGGGCATATAGGACGTCTTTCAAGACACCTTTGGGTACATCTCCCTTTCGCCTCGTATATGGCAAGCCCTGTCACCTACCAGTTGAGCTGAGGCACAAGTCACTCTGGGCAGTTACAGACATTCTCATGGATCCAGATGGTATAGGAGACCAGAGGAGGGCAGAGCTAGCTGCCCTGGAGGAGCTTAGAGATTCAGCTTTCTCAAGCAGCCTACATTATAAGGAGAGAGTCAAGGAGTGGCATGATTCTCATATCAGCCACAAGCATTTTGAGATTGGACAAAGAGTATGGCTGTTTGATGCGAGGCTTAGATTATTTCCAGGGAAGCTACAGAGCAAATGGAAAGGACCTTATCTGGTTCGGAAGGTACACGACAACGGTAGCATCGACATATCTGAGTTGTCTTCTGAGAGTACCTTCCGAGTAAACGGCCAACGGCTCAAGCCATTTCTAGATCATGAGCCGCGGGTCGTGGATCTTGCCCCTATTCATTTTGCGTGAGATGTGGTCTTTGACTCACATCTAATGCATCTCACGCCTGAGCTTTACTGATCCTCCGCTGTATATAGATCCAGATGTCCATATCACCACATTCCTTAGTCCCACATCCCTTTCTTCATCTTGTGATTATGCTATACTTAGGGTGCACTTTACCCTAAGTATAGGGGGGAAGTGAGACCTTTCGGGTATTTCTTTTGTTTCTGTCTACCCCTGTTTTGTTGCCTATACTTAGGGATATCTTACCCTAAGTATAGGGGGGGTAGACCCTGTACATTCTCCACTCGGTTTTCCCTTCGTGTACAGCCTGCTATACTTAGGATTACTTGATCCTAAGTATAGGGGGAAGACCCGAGTCCCTCTTGACTTTAATTCTCCTTTTGTATAGCCTTCCTTTTCACTTCCCTATACATAGCACGAGTTATGTCTTCTTCATCGCTCTTGACTCTGAGGACATCGTTCGAGCTAAGTATAGGGGGGTGTGTATATATTTCATATATACTTTAGCCATAACTCGTACTTTGTGTGAGTGTGTTAATAAATAAAAATGGCTAAAAACCACAAAAATTAAAAAATTTTCATATTCATAATCTTCTTTTATTTGCACATACATAGCTAGTGTACAAATTATTTTTGTAAAAATGATTTCAAAAATCTTTTGTGTGTAAAGCTTGTGTAAATATTTTCTGTATCAAAATTATGTATATAGTACAAAATTTTTCCAAAATGTTTTGAAAATCAAAAGTTTGCAAAAATCTTGTGTAAATGTGTGTAAATATCTTTTTGCAAAACTTGCACTTCATGCATCATCATTCATGATTTCAAAACATTTTTCAAAAATTTTGCATGATTGTAAAATTTGTGTAAATATGCATCTTTTTGTACATATGTATATAGTTTTTCTGGATGATAGTTGACATTTAAACTAAGCCTGGAATCAAATTGAGAAATGGAGCTTGATTAAGATCTTAATCCACCTAATTGCTAAGAGGAACCTTATAGGGCTTAGGTTTAAGGCTTTTCAGGTCCATGGTGACTTAATTCTTTGAGTCCACTAGGCTATGATCACATGTCATCTCAATGAGCCTAAGTAGAGCACTTAACAACAACACATGACTCATATAGATTATGGCTTTACTTGGACAACCGCACTATGCACCGAGCTCTCTACGGATGAGGTGGTGAGGAGGCAATCTTCCTTGGCTTGGGGTAGCATATGAGGGTAGTACTTCTAGGCGGAACCTCTCTTCTTCATTTAGTGAAGGAAGTGCGTCTCAACTTGGTCTGGTTGCCATGAGGTCTAACGACGGGAGTTGTGGGTTGCAATAAAGCTTCAAAAGAGGTATAGTCTACTGGCTCAAGAGGAAAAACTCCTTGTATATATGCTGCACATGTATATGTTGTATAGATGCACTCGAAAAAAAAAATGTGCAAAAAGAAAAGAACTCCAAAAAAGTGGTGGGTCTGAGAGAAAATGATAATCCCACCGGAGTATGTATATAAGTGCAATAAGCAAAGCTTGGCTTCATGATCCACCTGTTGTAGCTTGCAGCAGGGAGACTTGGCTACACTGGTCGAGCTCCCAAGGGTACTTGGCTACACTGGCCTTGACCCATTCTCTTCTTCCCCCTCTTCTTGAGCCGGTTGTACTTGAACTTAGAAGGGAATACCCCGCTCCTCGAGGAAAGAGTGGCCAGATTGAGGTCATAGAGTTACCTTGTTGGGGAGGGTTGTCAAGTTGCCATTTCTGAGGTGGAGAGCTTAGACCTCACTTTCACAGGACAAGAAAAGATTCATGGTCTTCAGGGTTTGTGATTGATGACTTGTTCTGATCTGGAGCATTGAGGAGTCTTGGTTATAGATTGGTGGAACTTAGAGGCTGTTAGGTTTTAAGCTTAAGTCTAAATAAGGTTCCGACACATTAATAATCCAAAGATCTGATTAAGCTCCATACCTCAATTTAATGAAGGCAAGTTTAATAATCAACCTTGATCCATGTACATTCTCTTTTTCTTTTTCTTTTTCTTTTTCTTTCTTTTTCACTTCTTTTTCAAATAAGTGTTTGCTAAGGGACTAGCAAAGTATAGTATAGGGGGGTGATGAATACCCATTCATCACTCTTTATTCTTATATTTTAGCTACAAAAACCTATGCAAATGCATGTAGATATGTGTAAATAGGGTCAATTAGCAAAAGCATGCATGTTTGTAAATATAGATAATTAGCATGTTTTTGTGCAAAAATAAAAGAATAAAGATGAAAAAGAAAAAGAGGGAAATATTTAGAATAAATATTGAGCAACCTAACCCAAGGGAGGGCTCAGCATGGGCCTGACCGCATAAAAGCCAAGTAGAGGGAGATAGGGGCTCATGTGTACATATTTGTGTAAATAAATAAATTATATATTTTCCTCATCCAAAAATATGTTTGTATATATTTTGTATATATTTATACACTATTAAAAACAAAATAAAAATTTAAAAATCAAAAAGACCAAAAATACCCTTACACCATGTACATAAACCACCTTCCCTATTTATTTAACCTTATAAATAAATAAAATTATTTTCCACAACTTTTTGTAAATAATCTATGGTATATATTGTAAATAAAATAAATAAAAAGAAACAAAACAAAAATCAAATAAAAATTACAAAATTAAAAATGCAAAAACATATTGTACATATGCCATGTATATAGTGTACATAACTATTTACTTTACCCATGTATATAACTAATAAAAATAAAATAAAAATAGCCTTTTATTCCTCATTTTATCCTATAAATAAATAAAATATAAAATGGGAATAAAAATGCATAAAAATAACTAATTAAAAATCAAAAATTAAAAATCATATATTGTATATATACCTATGTATAGACCTATATTGTATATACCTTATTTTTATTTCCAAAAATTAATTAAAAATTACAAAAAAACAGAAAAAAATAAAATAAAAATATTTTGTGTTTTAAGTTTTTGAAAATTCGGCCATTTAAAGGTCCAAAAAAATCAAATAAAAACTCAGGCCTTGGCGGGCTCTGATTGGTCCACTGGGGATTGTTGACCCCCGGTCAACACCTCCCCCAGGACCACCAGAGCCGGATCTGGTTCGCGGACCCATCTTCTCCCATTTATTCTAACCAGATCCGACCTCCATTTAGCCTAATCCTTGGTCCTAATTACTCCCCAGGTATCCGGGAATCTCGCCCGACATCGATCCTAGGGATCCGTGCTCCATCGAGCCGGACCCGAGCTCCTCTTCCCGGACCTGCACTCACATAAAAGCCGAGCTCAGCCGCCTCCTCTTTCCATCTTTGGCTCCCCATTCTCACTCCCGTGACCTCCAGAGCAATCACCGAGGTGACAGTTCGCGATTGTACCTGTTGCAGCGAGGAGGAGGTGGCCGACCATCGATCCGGCTGCTTCGCGCCGCCGTGCTCCGCCACCCGACCGGAGCTCGAGCCTCAGGCCTTGACGCCCTTCGAGGCGATGACCAGGAGCTAGCCAAGCTCCAGCCCAGTCTTTCGCTCCACCCAGGTAGCCTTTTAGCTCGCCCATTTCGTTTAATTTGTAGTTTCGCCCAAATCGACTCTCCGATGTGTTCCTCTGATTCCGGCCATATCGCGTACTATCTCGATCATCGGAGCACACTATCACCTTCGCCACTCCCTCACGCACGTTCTTCGCCCATTCATCCAACCCAGCTCGCCCCGGAGCTGGGAGTCGAGTTCCACCATCCTCCGCTCGCCGGAGCTCGTTCGCCCCGATCCCTTGTTCACCCTCACGCCGCTTCTTCGGGTCGAGGCACTTTGCCCTCGACCCGCGAAGCTTTTGGTTCGCTTTGCAGGTCAAGAGGGAGCCATCTGAGGCCCCCACACATTCAGACCAAGAGCTCCGCGCCGCCGACCTCGCCGGAGCCCCTCCAGGGCTCGGCCGGGTCATCTGAGGTCTTCAGCAGCTGCGGGACTTCACCGCCGATCTTCTCCGATACTTGGAGGCAGCTGAGGAGGAGCCTAGCACGCACACGAGGCCGGCGAAGCTCGCCGGCTGAGTGTTCTTCCACCATCCTCCAGCACCGTCCGATGGCCCCTCCGCTCCAGTTTTGATCGTGTCTGTCCGTTCACCGAGGAGCAACATCCATCCGATCATCCAGAGGAGCCATCCGGACCGTCAGATCAGAGAGAGGGAACCCACAGCACCTGACCCGTTGGATCATCCACGTGTCCCCCTCTGCACCGTCGATCGGCCACGTGCGGAAGAGAAGAGAAGCGCCACCCATTCTGAGCCGTCCGATCACCTACGTGGCGCCTATCCAGCCGTCGACGAATAAAGGGGTAATTTACTTAGGCCCCCTCGTAGTTTGCGTCTTTTTTTTCTAGTCCTGTAAATACTTTAGTAGTTTTATTTACGTAGGGTAAATTGCATTCTGGACCTGGTGCTTGTTTGTATTTGCATGTATGCCCCTGTGTATGTGAGTCAACGTGCTTCGTCACGTGTTTAGTTGGGCTATTTACATCTTTTATCCTGTAGTTCTGATGGGTTCTTGAATGAATGAATACTTTTTGGTAATTGCATCTATACCCCTGTGAGCCTTTTATTTCTACATGTGCGGATTTTAGTGGGTAAATTGCAACCGTACCCTTGGACTTTTTGGTACGAGTTACCAAAAGGTCCCAGGAGTTGGTTTTTATTACCAAAAGGCCCCTGAGTGCCCCAGGCACGCGCCACGTGCGTGTTTAGCTGGGATTTTTGCACCTTGGCCCCCAGACTTGCGGGTATTTGCACTTACGTCCCTGTGCATTGTGCCCCCTTATGATTTTTGAATAAAATACAAATTACCTCCAAATCCAATGAGATTTTGACACATGGCACCTGCCATGGTGTAGGAATTTTACGGATTTTTGAGGACATTTTTTATTTGATTTAGTATTTTTAAAAATTCAAAAACCTTCTTTCTAGCTACTGTCTAGGTTTAAAAATCCCAAAAAAATATAAAATCACCCCAAAAATTCTAAAAAAATTAGCTACTGTTCTTTGATTGTTGTTTGATTTTCTAGCCAATTTTGGCTATTTTTCATCACTTAAAAACCCTAAAAAATCTAAAAACCCTTAAAAACTCATAAAAATTATAATAAATAATCTAAAAATCCAAAAACAATAATTTTGGTGCCCAAATTTTCCTTATTTTCTCTAGAATACAGGAAAATTACCTCCAGGGCCCTCTGAGATCCTTAGATATTTTATCTTTGGGTTTTGGGCCTTGCTGGACAGTACCCTTTCTTTTTAGCACTGTTTGATTTTTAGAAAATAAAATATACCTTATAAAAATCCCAAAAATTCACCAAAAACACTTAAAAACCTAAAAAACATAAAAACCATTTTTCTTGAATTTTTGCTTGATTTTTGGTGTGTTAAATAAATTGCCAAAGTGTGTTTATATTTGCCTTCTTTTATTTTCTTCATATTCTAAAATCCTAAAAAAAATATAAAAATTATTAAAAACCACTAAAAAAATACTTTTCTATTTTATTTTCTTTTTACTACTTCGTAGGCCCTAGGCCAACCCGTGCTCCTTGTGTTCGACCCTGGGAGCTATACCAGGTGAATCTCATAGCTAGGACCGCTTGCCTTGATTGATTGATTTTATTTCTATTTCGCGGTTCGATATTTTTCTTGATTGAGTGACTCTGAGTGATAGAGGTCGCAACGACCTATTTAGTACCTTCACCTCGTTCGCTCGGGTCGCTCATCACTCGTGTATGAAGACTTTGGCCAAGGAATTGTAGTTACGAGAAACTAGTGGCCACGGAATTATCGTGGCCACAAGTTTCCATAGCCCCATTATGTGGCCACAACTCATTTTTCTTGTAATGACATTTGAGACCAACAACTCCATACGACATATTCATAACCCTTCTTCTATATAGAACTTGACATAGTATACAACTTTTCACATATTAGACCAGAGTCCTAATATAATCCCTCCTTGAGTTGAATTCTGAAGTCTCGAATCCGAGCGAGTCCATCCTCATTGTCTACAATATGCTCTTAAGAATGCACAGTCTTTGGGTGCTTGTTCAGCCTCTAGAACATGTATGCATAAACTAGGACTACCACATCTTATAATATGGCATCACACATCCCTTGAGACTAAAGAATATATCATTGTACTCAAGCAATTTAAAATACATTCACCTAATCTTCTTGTACATTCCTTCAATAAAGATGTTAATGGTATGTTGCTATCTCCTTATACATCTTTCTAAGAGAGGAAATGTAGATCCATCATCATTCCCAACTCTCAACTTGAGATTACGTATACTCTGCACTACGAGAAATAACAGAAATGATGAGCATAGGTGTCCTCGCTTGCTCCTTACTAGGTCCTCGACAAGGATGCGTGGGCGAGCACAAGTATTGGTCAGGTGGTCCTCATTAAATCTCCGATAGCTAGCAATTGTGGGAGAGGACTTGAGTTGGCCAAGTCCTCGCTAGCATTAGCAAGCGAGGAGAGTGCTCACCCACATCTACCCATGAGCTTGCCAGACGTTCTTCCTGGCAAGCATTATATAAATACCAGTTCCAAAGAAATGACAACAAATGGCAAACACTACAACAAAAAGGCATAAAGCCTACGGACATTTAACCACGGAATATTATTTCCTACGAAATATAAGGTGGCCTACGCTAATTCCGTAGCTAAAATATTTAGAAAATAGAACAAAATGTGGCTACGAAATTATCGTCGTTAATTGTTCAGTGACAAATAGTTAAAGCTAATGCATAAAAACAGAACATGTATATCACATTTCTTCCCAAACCATCATAGCTTCTTTTATTAATATGTCTAGGATGAGATAAAAACTCTATTTGCATTCTTTCTCGTCAATTTGTCTTTCTTCTAATTTAAAATTAAAAATAAAATAATGAGATACTACATCAACATTTGAATAGTTAATTTGAGCTATATCACGAAATTAAGAATTTTATTTAGAGAATGGGTATATTTAAATTAAGAATGATGCTAATATTCATTAGCATATAATTATTTATAAAAAATGAATGGTAGAGATCTAATTTCAGTTATTTCATATATTAATTTGAACAGTTACTTGACACTAACGGGGTGATGAAACGACACGATTTTATATCATTTCAATACATAAAGATTTGATTGCTAAAAATCGGGAAATCCAAATCTCGATTTACCCCCACCCCCAAATGTGGCGCCTTTTTTTCCCAAATGAAAATACAGCTGTATCCTTTCCCTCTCCCAGAATCACGTATCCTTCTCTTTCCCTAAACTGAAGGCTCCCTCTGATCATATATTGCCGGTGAACTCTGTTTCATTTGATTTTTCTCCTCCAAGCGTGGCTGTCGTATTTGAAGATCCCATTTGTATGTTCGTTCAACACTGCCTTCTTTTGAGTGCAGTTGCTAATCACGTTGCTTCTTTCCATTGCACCGTCATTTGAGGTATTCTAGATCTAATTTATTTTCCATCACTGATGTTTTTTGATAAGTTGTATTAAATCTCACTATTATAAGATGTGGTTTACACAATTTAAATTCATTATATTATATAAATACTTTTGTTTTCCATCATGTTTACGAAATTGTTAAAATCTCTTACCTTGTACTTATAGTCTTGTCACGTTCTTTTTTTTCAAACCGTCAAGTTCTTGATTAATTGTCACTGAATAGTATATGATCCAGAACACATTCGTAAATGAAAACGAAGACGATACATTCAGTTTTGTTCCCAAAGTTATCTCATATTAATATGATAGCATGTAAAAATCCATTACTTCTTACAGAACTTTTTGATAAAATTTACTTATATATTTGATGATATCTGTCAGATTGATTTGATATGGTTATATATTAGATTTGCCTGTAACGAGACTTTTGAAAATTTGTCAAAAAATAATGAGAATAAGGCTTCTTCCAATATGCTATTAATCAAAGTTTTGTGGTCAATGATTAGGAGAATGGATTATGTGAATGACAAGAGCTGGATGTACTCAATAGATAACAGATTTGATAGCCCCATCTTTGAATCAGGACTTCGAAAATTTATTGAATTTGCACTTGAGAATTTATCGGAATATCAATCGGGGATTATTCCTTGTCCTTGTAAGAGGTGTGGTAACAGATTCAACAAGAAAACAGATGAAGTCTGTGATCATATCATGCTCAAAGGATTTACTCCAAGATATTTTACGTGGATGCATCATGGTGAATTGAGATACAATAGAAACAAAAATAGTCATTTACAAGAAAATGATAATGATCATATTCATAACATGTTAATGGATGTTTATGGTATGTTTGAAGATAATGATTTAGTCAATGGTCAAGATAACCCTCTAATGGAAGTAAATGATACAGAGGAAGAACCTGCAAATAAAGATGCGGAAAGGTTTTACAAACTTCTTAAAGATGCAGATGAACCTCTTTATAGGGGATGTGAAAGATATAGTAAATTATCTTTTATTGTGAAACTCTTGCATTTTAAGGTTCTATATGGTTGGACGAACAAGTCCTTTTCTGAGATATTATTGTTGTTTAAAGATGTTCTTCCTAATAGGGCCGAGACATTACCATCTTCATATTATGAAGCAAAATTCGTACTTCGGGAGTTAGGCCTTGAATGTCAAAAGATCGATGCTTGTCCTAATGACTGCATGTTATTTTGGAAAGATTCAGAATCTAAAGAATTTTGTGATCAATGTCATGCATCGAGATATGAAGATCATGTTATTTCTGAGAAGAAAAGGAAAAAAGTACCTGTAAAGGTATTAAGACATTTCCCATTAATTCCAAGATTACAACGCTTGTTCATGAATGAAACTTTAGCAAAAGAAATGCGATGGCACAAGGATGAGAGAGTTAATGACGACTTATTAAGGCATCCGGCAGATTCTCAAGCATGGAAAGCAATGGATGATTTGTTTCCTCAATTTTCCAGTGATCCTCGAAATATAAGACTTGGTCTTGCAAGTGATGGATTTAATCCATTTGGTAATATGAATAACGCATATAGTATCTGGCCCGTAATTGTTATTCCATATAATCTTCCTCCTTGGTTATGTATGAAGCAACCTAATTTCATATTGACACTTTTAATTCCTGGAAAAAGGTCTCCCGGAAAGGAGATAGATGTGTACCTGCAACCTCTTATAGAAGAGTTAAAAAAACTATGGAACTTTGGAGTACTGACATATGATGCATATTCAAAGAGAAATTTTACTATGCATGCTATGATCATGTGGACAATAAATGATTTTCCAGCTTATGGAGATTTATCTGGTTGGAGTACTAAAGGAAGATATGCATGTCCCGTTTGTCATAAGGAAACAATATCTACAAGATTGAAACATGGAAAGAAATAATCTTACTGTTACCATCGATGTTTTTTGAAAGAAGATCATCATTTTCGTCGAGACAAAAGGAATTTCAATGGCAGTGTAGAATTACGTAATGCACCAAAGCCTCTATCTGGATTGGACATCTTGGAGCAGTTACGTGATTGTAGAAACAAGTTTGGTAAACATTTACCACGCATTGCCAAATGTACAAGAGATGAAATGCAAGATGAAGGTACAATCGAATTTGCTTATTCATGGAAAAAAGTGAGTATTTTCTTTCAATTACCATATTGGAAGCATATCATGATCAGGCACAATTTAGATGTCATGCATATAGAGAAGAATGTTTTTGAAAATATTATAAACACAATAATACAAGTATCTGGAAAGAGTAAAGACAATATTCAAGCACGATTAGATCTGAAAGAAATGGGAATTAGAAAGGATCTTTGGCCACAAACAGTGACAGGAGGTCGATTATTATTGCCGTCTGCATGTTATCACATGTCTAAACATGAGAAGAATACATTTTTTACCATTTTGAAGGAGATACAGGTTCCAGATGGATATTCATCAAATATATCTCGAAAGATCAATTTGAATGAAAGGAAAATGACTGGATTGAAGAGTCATGATTGTCATATTCTCATGCAGCAATTACTTCCAATTGCACTTCGTAATTTATTACCAGAAAATGTCACTTTACCTTTAATAAGATTATGCTCCTTTTTCAACAAGTTATGTTGCAAAGTTGTTGATGTAGCTGAATTTTCAAAGATGGAGGTTGACATTGCAGAGACTTTATGTGAGCTTGAACGTATATTTCCACCTTCATTTTTCACAATAATGGTACATCTCCCTATTCACTTGGCATCTGAAGCAAAAATTGCAGGACCTGTTCATTATCGTTGGATGTATCCTATTGAAAGATACTTATTAACTCTTAAGCGATATGTTCAAAACATGAGACACCCTGAAGGATCTATAGCTGAGGGATATCTAGCTGAAGAGTGCCTTACTTTTTGCTCGCGTTATCTCACTGTTGAGTCAAAGTTAAATCACGATGCTAGAAATATTGATGGAAGCACAATAGGAAAAGGTGTATTATATCATTTGACTCGAGAAGAATGGGAGCAAATACGTCGTTATATTCTTTTCAACACTGATGCATGAGAAATATATAGAAGGTATTCTTTTTAATCAATTATTTAATGTTAATATATGTGTTGATTTTACCTAATACAATTTACAATACAGAGAACATGAACTATTTCTCCGACGTAGTCATCCTCGTTTTTCAACTCGTTACATCAAGATGAAACATCATCTTGAATTTCCGGATTGGGTTAATCAACATGTGAGTCTTTTAACTTCTAGTATTTTAATTAAGTTAATATATATTATAATGTAAATTCTTTTTTAAATAGGTCTCATATATGCGTTCTCAGAAAGATGTGGAAATATCTGAAGAGGTCAAGTGGTTAGTCCAAGGGCCTTTAACAGATGCCATTTCATATGATGGTTACATATCTAATGGATGTCGATTTCATTGTAAGAGATTAGAAGTTACACGCCAATCTCAAAATAGTGGAGTTTATTTAACAGCTGATACTCCAAGTGGTGATAAAGATAACACATCAAAAAAATTATATATTATGGTCAATTAGAAGATGTTTTGGAGTTGAAGTATGGACCAAGTATAAAAATGATTTTATTTAAATGCACATGGTTCAATGAAGAAGTTGGGAAAGGATGTCAAGTAGATAAATATGGCTTCACTTTGATAGATTTTAAACAAACCAAACATAAAGATGAGCCTTTCATTTTAGCCTCTCAAGCTCAACAATGTTTTTATGTAAAAGACAAGGCGAAGATAGGTTGGCATGTTGCAGTTATTGTTCCACCTCGAGATCTATATAATATGCCAGTTGATGGTGTATATGGAAATGGAATAACTCAACCCAATAATAATAGGGTTGAGAGTGAGATAAGCTCATGGGCAAGAACAGATTTACCAGGAGAATGTGTACTGAATTTTGAATGTCAGACTCATGATGAGTAATTCTATTATTATCCATATTCTGCTTGATTGAGGTAACTATTTCTTTCACTTTTTTTTTACTTATTTTTTTGTCAAATTAGTAATCTTGTTACTTACAAAATGCAGGATGATGAGAAAGTCACAAAGATTATTGTCGAGGTCTAGAAATGTTGAAGGAAACACAGAGGAGATGATTACACAACAAGAAGATCAATCACAAAATGTGGAGGAACAAGAGCATGAATTTGAAGATGAACTTATAAATGGTAGAGCACAAGTAGATGATCTACAACTTAAGCGTAGAAGTGGTCGAGGAATTGCTTCAATGGATGGCTTCAAATCAAAAGATGGGAAACCACAAGTTGTGGAATGGAACAAACATGGTCAACCAATTGGTGTTAATGGTAAACGTTTGATAAATGCATGTTGCTTCTATGCACGACAACCAGAGTTGTGGCCCTTACACAAAAAAAGAAAAGAAATGAGTGATGAATCATATACAGATACATGGAAAATGTTAAAGGTAACAAGCTTTTCGATATTTAGTTTCTAACTATCTCATCTAGTTCTTACTTATCATATTTTCTTTCAGGAAGACTTCATTTTAGATGGTCACATAAATGCACAACATTTCATTTTTGAGAAAATCCATGATAGGCTTAAGGATTGGAAATCTACTGTAAAAGCACGTTGGGAGAGTTGTAAAGGCGACCTTGATGCAATACAAAAAGAATTCAAAAACGACTCTCGTGTTAATCCAAATCAATTACATAAGCTTATTGCATTATGGGAGACTTCGGATTCAAAGGTTTGTAGTTTAATTTTTTTTTATTTATTTACTTATTAAATATTATATAACTATTAAAAAATTTCAGATCAAGGCCAAAATTAATAGAATAAATCGTTCAAAAAAGAGGTTGAAACATTATTCTGGATCTCGCTCTTTTGCAAATAAAAAAGTTGATTTGGTAAGATTTTCAATTTTATTATTTCTTTGATCATATAAAAGTTGAATGACTAAATTTGAATTATTTTAGGAGAAAAAGTTATTAAGAGAGCCTACTGAGATGGAGTTAATGAAAAGTATATATCGGAGATGTGAACTACTGGTTAGATGGTTGCAAATTCATTATGCAATATTCCTTCGTATATATTAAGTTTTCTAATATGATGTTTTTTTCTATATCTTGTAGGATAATATGAGGATTTTGTGACTACAGAAACTCAAAAATTCAAACTGAGTCATTGGATCCACAGTCAGAATGTTCTATTTTGGCAACTGCTTATGCTCAACATGCAAAACCTGTAAAGAATAATTACATTCTTAATCTTGGAGTTGGTCATGAGGCTTCACATCATCGATCTATATCTTCAAGATTGCAGTCATCTGAACGTTCACAATCTCAAGATCAGGTTATATTATTTATTAATTTTCATTTCTATTAGAAATGTTCCAATGACCAATATTTAAATTATTTATTTGTTACACAGAAGAAGATAAACATATTAGAAAAGATGGTAATGAAACAAAACCTTGTGCTTGAACGGATAAGCCAACACCTTGGGTTCAAAGTCCAATCTTGGTGCAATGAGGAAAAACAGGTTATATATGATTATATACTACATATTTAAATCAACATATCTATAAGATTCTTATGCATAAAAATGTAGGTACAAAGAAGTGAAGACAATACAACAAACACTGGATTTGATCAAGGTATACAAGGAAGCAATTCTGAACGAGGTAATAGAGACGGGGGAGATAACATAGTCGGTGGAGGTAGTGTCCCTTGTGTTGATGGAGATGGACATAGAATGAACACACATTATAGTTCATTTCCATATTCGTCAGAATTTGCTCAAGGAAATGCAAATGATACCTATGGTACCAAATATCCAAATCCACATTTTCTTCCCAATCATCATCCACGTCCTTCATATCCACATCCTCCTTCATATATGTATCACTCGCAGGTAAGTTGTTCATATTCTTCAAGTATTTTTATTAATTTCATCTAATTTATCGATACTTCCATTGCTTTTGTATATAATGAAGCTAATGATGCAGGGTAACAATTTACAAACAAATGGAGACAATAGTAATGCACCCATTTCTCATTCACATGGTGCATCCAATACTCAATTACGTATACATCCACCACCACCTCCTTATCCATATCCCTATCATTTACGGGTACGTATGCAATTCTTCATCTCATTAAGAAATTTGTAAGTTTATTCATTATATCTTTCATATAATGAAACTATTGATTGTAGGGTGGTAATTTGCATCTAGACAGAGAAAATATGAATATTGCACATCTTACTCAACCATCTTCTTATTCACCTCAATTTTTATATCCATATCATCCACAGGTAAGCTTCATTGTAATGAATTCTTATATTTATCAAGTAAAAATTTTGTAAATATATTGTTTTTGTTTAATTATTGTAGAGTTACAACAAATATCAAAGCGGAGAAAATGCAACCACTGCAGCTATTATTCATGATGCACAACAGGTAAACTTGAATATTTTTAATACAATCTTTTTTGAATTATACTTGACTAGCTTGAAACTCCTTCATTTTGAAATAGATGTGGATGATACCAACTTATCAATATCTAATTTAATAAAAGTAATTAAATCAAATCATGTATATTTTTTTAAAAGTTTTTCTTCTAATTTTTATCATGTCACTTATGCAGAATCAGGGTGAAGATTAATGCAAAATTTTTGAAGAGTAATGTAAGATTTCTGGGCGTGAAGATCGATGAATATTCCAGAATAGACAAGCTTTGATTTTTTTTCTTGTACTAGTTGTGAACGTTGAATTTTCGTCAACTTAAATTTACTATTGAAAGTTTAATTTTCATTTCATGTATGAGGAAGTTGAAGATGTAAAAGTTATTTGAATATTCTACGAGGATGTTATTTTAGACATTGCTTAATGCTAATTGATATAATAATACAATTCTTCGATATGGTGCAATGTATGATATTCTGCATGCACAATTATTAATCTTTGAATTATTTTATATACATTATTAAATACTAACTATATAATATATACATTGGTATTGGCTACAATTAGAAAGGCATACATATAGCCAAAATGTGGATATTAGCATCAACGATTTTGTAGCCAACAACTACTCTCTACATATTATGACGGTGGATTATAGATCATAACCAACAATACCTACGACTTTACTGTAGGCTTTTGCCATTAGGTAAATTACTAGAATTTAAAATCCATGTCAGCGCATTTATTAGCGACAGTCATTGACTACAATTAAATCGTCGTAACCAAACTATAGCGACGAAAATTTCGTTGTTTTGATCTTTAGCTACCATGGTCATGGACTAGGAACAATGGCTACGGATAAGTTGTCGCCCGCCTATATTCCGTAGCTATAATATATAATTTCGTAGTACCAAGTCGTCGTTAAAAATCATTTTTGTTGTAGTGAAAGCCTTCTCCCATTATAAGATGGATCGATTACATAGATTCTTTCTCAAATCCATGTTGAAAGATTCGACTCATATATACAAAGAAAAACATACACCATAGATATAGTGCATATAAAATGATTTTGGAATGCTTAGGAAGTGTAGAATACATACTCAACACTTTTTTTATCAGAAGAAATTGGCAATTAAACTTTGCTTGATTTCTTTCCGATCTCTTTACGAAGCGATGCAATTAGTTGTTTCTACTTTTTCTGTTCTCTTCCTCACCTTCATCTCCCATCTATACTGGAGCGATCTAAGTAAAAATTATTTAGTTAGGTAAAGGTAAAATCAACTCTGATTTGAATAAATTTATATTATACTGTTACTTAAGGTCTTTGATGTCAGTCTGCATCTCCGTCGCCTCCTTTCTTATTTCGGAGATATGTTTTCCTAGTTCAGTAATTCCCTAGTGACATGGATGAGGAGGATGTGAATATGAGGTCTGTCCCCAGTATTCTCCAAAATAAGATGGTCGAGCTGCCTCAGTGCAGTATGGAAGAAGACCACTAAATGCATACTTCCTCATTACGGATATGATCTCCCTCTCAGCTGATACCTATATTCGATATATAGTTGACAACATAATATAAAATATTATAATAAGTAAATATATTAATCGATAATTTACGCACTTCCATGAGACTTTACCAAAATGAGAATGATCGGCACGAAGAGTATCATCTCAAGGTTTTGAGAAGAGATCTAGATATCGATTATCAAATGAAAGAACTAAAGAATTATGAAAGATGATATATGGTTTAAAAAATAAATAAAACAGATACCGAAAATTCTCCCGCATGACAAGTGGACAATATTTCCTCATTGTCCTTCCCATGCTTGTGGATCTTGGACCACCACTCTCTCACGGTGGGTCCCCTTTGCAACTTAACAACACACCATATACATACACACACATAGGCCTGTGCATGGTTCACGGATTTCACGATTATCCGATCCGATCCGTATAGATCGACCCTAAATCAATTGTTATCCAAAGAATCACATCGGATAGGGTATCCAACCCTATTTGACCCGTGACACATGGGGCTCCGATCCAATGATCCGCGGATAACCATGGGTCAACCCATCTCATAACTCCTTCAATCGGGACGATGTCTATGGGTCTACCTAGATGGTATTCATTAGGAATGCAAATGGACGGATACAGATATGGGTATAGGTGTTACCATATGCCTTATTATATATTTTACAGCGTCACTTTGATATACCTGTTTAATTTTGTAGGCCTTTGTGGACCGTTAATTATCGGTTGTTTAAGCTGAATTATCGATGATAGTGTAATAATGATAATCAATTTAATAACCGTCGTTAGTTAGTTTGATTTATTTCGGATGTCATAATCCGATTAACTGTTAAATTTCACAACAATATTTACTAGTACTAGAATGAAAATATAGCAAAGAGTATTTTTTTGTTCGTTTTCATATCTTCGGCAGTAAGATATATAATAATTGAATATTATTTGTTACTTGATTTTTTTTAAAATCATATGAACTTTGAAAAAAAACAAATTGTATTTGTATGTAGTCTTTATTCGACATGTATTTAAATTCTATGTTTATTGGATCCATATTTGGATTTCACTTTTTATTCGATTCATATTTGGATTAGCTCTTTATCCGATATGTGGTTGAGCCCTTCTTTATTCGATCCATATTTGGATTCGATAAATATCCGATTCGGATTCGTATACGTATTTTTAAGGATATGGTTTCCTTAATGCATATCCGAAGCATATCCGTATCCGATTCGTATTCGATAGAGATGAAGCGAATATGGATGTGGAAATAGGCATATCCAATCCGTATCCGATCCATTTTTATCCCTAGTCTTAGGCGCAACAAAAACAGTTAAGATTTATGTCTGATCCGTCACCATATCCGACCTGCAAGCAATCGATAACAGTGCATGTTTCGGCAGCGATGTTTGGGTGGGGTAGGGCTCCTTCGCCCACTGCTTTGTTCCCATATTTTATATGGAATAACCGTCGAAGAAAAGGATTTAAAAAATACTAATTTAATCATAGTTAAATAAACAGGAACGCAGAATTCATGATTAAGAGAAATTTTATGTTTGAACATTGGAGAAGTCGAAATAGAAGCCCATGCCAAAGCGGCATCGATATGAAATTGTCCAGTTCTATATCACTATGTAAGTGTCAAATTGATATATCCGCGTGCCATCTGGCATATTCATTTCATACATATTTTGACTTCGGACATTTAAATTTTAAAATATAATCGCAAATTTTGTAGTGTTTGACTTTTTTTGTCATTTATATTTTTACACGAAATCCTATTTTGGAAGCTTTAACACATTTTGTTTGGCTTGCATCTAATTCTTTTGGATCCAAGGATACCCATGGGTAATCCGATATCCAATGGATATCCAATCTAGTGGATAACCATTTTGATTGGAGCAGATTGATTTGTTGATCCAATGTCATGGATCGGATCGGATCGGGTCAACTCCAAATGGAGCGGGTTTTCACCCCACGAACACCCCTACACACACACATATGAGCATGGGGAGCATGCACCCAGGTGCATGTAATTTTACATGCACCGGGGTTTATATCTTGCACATTTTTTTAGTTTTCTAGAAAACGTCACCATGTATATTCATTTATATATCCCTCCTATATGCTATTCGAATTTCGTCAGAAACAGAGACTCATATGCCCTCCATCTAGAATGAGCCAATTACAGCAATTCTAAGACCATTAAAATTATCTGTTCTAGATGGAGGGTATAGGAGTCTCTATTTCTGACGAAATTCGAATGGCATATAGGAGGGATATATAGATGAATATACATGGTGACATTTTCCAAAAAACTAAAAAAATGTGCAAGATATAGACCCCGGTGCATGTAAAATTACATGCACCTGGGTGCATGCTCCCTAACCCCTATATATATGATTTAATGGGGCTGCCCCCTTGGGGCAGCCAACATGGCTGTCCCGCCCCCCATTTCGGCATTTTTTTATTTTTTTTTTGAAAAATATCACCATGTAGATTCATCCCTATATCCCTCCTATATGCCATTCGAATTTAGTCAGAAACAGAGACTCCTACAGCCTCCATCGAGATAGTATCGATTTAAAAAATCCTACGACCGTTAAAAATGACTATCTAGACATATAGGAGGGATATACAGATGAATATACATGGCGATATTTTTCAAAAAAAAATATAAAGAACACCGAAAATGGTGCGAGGGCAGCCCCTTTAATCTCTCTCTCTCTCTCTCTCTCATATATATATACATATGACCCTTTCAAATGAGGTCGGATCTCATCACTTTTGTGGTGAGCTGATGAATCTGTGATTCATCACTCTAAAAGTTGAAAATAGAGCTTTGTTCTCGAGTAAATAGCAGCATATTTTAACTTATATTGCATAATTAGCATCCATGCATGCATAACTAATATCTGCATTAAATAAGAAGCCCAATTCACTTGTAAATAATCACCTGTATATTCACCATATTTCACCTATTTGTATATATGTTATACTAACTCCAAATCCAATAAAACCAACTCCATAGTGTATATATTACTGACGCTAATTAAAAAAATCTAAAAAATACTAACTTGTAAAAATGACCAATAAATTCCAATCAAAGTTTGAAACTAGGAGCCTTAAAATGCACATATCTCTCTCATACAGTGTCCGATTTAGGTCTTTTCACTTTTAAAGTAATATACGTTCAAAGACCTTCGAAACAAGACCAACTTCATTAAAATCAGAGCTCGTATGCAAAACTTGGGTATTGGGCCCCTTTTGTATATTGTACATATTGACTGTTTTGCCCTTCATTTTATCCTTTTATTTTCTTAATTATTAAAAATCCAAAAATTAGATTAAGTTGTAATTATTCCTTTCATATTTTTCTAACTTTATTTTGATTTTTCTCTTAATAAAAATGACAAAAAAATTACAAAAGATAAAATGCGGTATTTTATATCTATAAGGTACCACCCAAAAATATACTTTGTACAGATGCTTTCCTTTGATTTTCGACCCTTCACAAAAGTTGTAGATCTCGTCGAGTCGAGCAACTTTCGTGTTGACCACTTTTTGATTTAATCCTTTTTATTATTTCTTTTCGATTTTTCTTTACATTTAATTTTTGAATTTTCTAGGAGCGACATGTGGCTGCTCCTGGAGCCGCCACATGTCACCCCATTTTTTATTATTTTCGAAATTATTTTATTATTTTAGGATTTATTATTATTATTATTTTATTATTATTTTAATTATTTTTAGTAGCCTACTATATTATTTTATTATTTTATTTCTTTTATTTCCCTTTTACTTCTTCCTCCTTACTTGTCTTCTACTCCAAGTCACCACTCTCCCCACAACTCCATTCTTCCCACTTCTTCTCCAACTTCCCTCTCCTCTCCCTTTTTATTCCCATCATCCTCCACCATTTTTTCTTCATCTGCAGTTTTCGAGAGAAGTGAGGTCGAGCCCCTTTAACCTTCAGGTGACAACTGTAGGAGACGAGTTGAGCGACGACAACCTCAAGGCGAGATCCGCGGTTAATCTCCGCGTAGTGAACTGCCAGCCAAGCTCACGGAGCTTCTCTGATTTTTGATCGCCAAATCGGATCGAGGCCACGACGACGGAAGCCACACACCACGGCTCCACTTTCGACGAATCACAGGTAGGTATCCCTCAACTTTTCCTTGTCCTTTTTTATCTAATATTTTCATTGTTGTTATTCTAGATCATCATAAATCACACCATCATCACACCACTACCATTACTATCACCAAATCACCACATTTACATCTTTTCAATTTTTATGTCATTCCTGTTTACAAAAAAATTACAACAAAAACAAAATTTGTAAAAAAAAAGCAAAAAAAGGTTGCAGGTCCACGGTGGCCAGCCACGCCGCACCTGCCACCAGCCCATGGTCGCTGCGTCGGTGCACCTCCTCCCTGCCGCAACCGTTGTTGCCGCGGTGCGCCGCCCTCCTGGCTACCGCCTCTGAAACGCGCGGCCAAGCGCTCCGTCACCGCCCTCGCGCAACGGCCGCCAGCCGTGCGCGCCGCCCCACCGAGTTCTTCTCTAACCGTCCGTGCCTGCCCAACCCGCTCGACCCAGCGTCGCCCCCTCCGCGCGGCGCCGCTCCACGCCGCGACGTTTGGCCTTCCCCACGTTCGTGAGCCCTGCTTGCAGGAGAAGAAAAGGGAAGGTCATTTTATTATTTTTTTTTTATTTTGTGAAAATTACAATTTCACCCCTGCAAGTTTATCTATTCACAAAAGTGCCCTTAGGCACAGTTTGAGTTGGTTTATTTCATTTTAGTAATTGCAAAGACACCCCTTCCTTTGAGCATTAATTTGGACAATTTTTACATCATTTTTATCAGAAAAATAGCATTTTGATGAGCAACTAATTCTTTATATTGTGGCTATTTATTTGCATTTTTGTGATCATTCGGTTATTTATTAAAAATCAGATATTGAAAATTAAAGATATTTGGTCCATTTTAGCACTGAAATTCGCACAGACCTATTTATTGCTCTAAAAATTGTGAAAAATTGTAGATGATGCCTCTCTTTGTGCTTTAATTACTGTCTAGGTTTCATCGAAATCGGAGTTGTCGTTTGCATAAAATAAATTGTAGGGTGATTTCCGTAATTGATTTTTAATTAATTCCACAAAGATTAATTTGGAGAAATTTCAATGCTTCTGGATTCCTGACTAAATCTATTTGAGATAAATAGCTCTTTAGATAATTGGATTTCGTGGATTTATTAGGAATTAAATACTCACAGTCACTCTATTTTCAGTAAAAAATCATAAAAAATCATAAAGTATCAGAAAAATCTAAAAAAATAGTCAAGCTTAATTTCATCATGTTTAACTTCCAGTGAATTTTTCATAATTTTTGCATATTATTTGCAATAAAAATTGCATAAAAATCCTAAAAAAGTTTGCATTTTTTATTTGTGCATTTTAAACCCAAAAATTCCAAAAAAATCCATTTTACATCAATCATTGGATCAGGTTTACAGGAAAAATACAATTTAGTTAATTTGGACTAATTTCACATTAAAATTAATTTTGGCTAAGTTGTCGATTTTCTTAATAACCTAGTTCATTCGTATCATTGCATTTGACATTTTATTGCATTAAAAAATAAGAAAAATTTCACTTGGAAAACCACGTTCTAATCCCTCTAACTTGATCCCGAGTTGTTCCTTTGCCTCCTTGAGTCGACCCTGAGGCTTGCCCAAGTTAAACAAACATAAAACCGCACTTAATTTCATTAGACGATTCATAGATCTATGCGGTTAATTTTTGATCGATCCGAATTTACCCTACTGCAATAAAACCGTTAATTAGACACATTAAAAGAGTATAAAAACGGTGATTTATCAAATGGCGATGTTGCCGGGGAGGCAAACGACTTATGATCACTTTAGAAAATTAGATTTATGTTTTCCAGTCACTCGGGTAGTTTGATCCTCGAACCACCTTGTAATTATTCCATTTTTTCAATTATTTTTTCTATTTATTTTTCTCTCTCTGACATTTTTGTATCTTTTTGTGCGAGGGCCCGGTGAACTTGGAGCGGCTTTCTTGAAGTCGACGCATCTCGAAGTGCATTAGAGGTTGACGATTCTTGGATCAATGATGAATCCACATTTCATCATCTTTATTATATCATTTTGGCCTCAAAAACCCTAGTAAATGCGTGTAAATATCCTTAAATCCAGCATATTAGCATTCATGCATGTGCATGTAAATAGTGTATAAATTACTGTAATTAAAGCCAAAACTATAGAATAAATAAAAGAAAAGAAAAAGAATAAAATATTGTAAATATTTTATGATCCGAAACCCCAAGACCTAGGCATCTTGATGAATAGGTCGACAAAGAATAAAGTAGGGGGAGATAAGGGCCAGAATACAATAAAATCCCCTTTGTTTTTATTCATTCTTTATTCATTTTGGGACCTATTTTTGGTTCCACTTTTTATACCTTAAATAAAGAAACTTTGTACATGAAAATTGTAGATAATTAAATAAAGAAAAATACAAAATTGATTTCATTCAAAAATAATACACAGACAAAAAGTTATGGTCTGAATAAAAATCCAAAATCCCAACTTCCCAGACCTGTATCTCTCAAATGAAAACTCCAAATGCATCAAACTCACCTTTAATTGTATATAGTTTAAAATAAGCTATTTAATGGCGGTGTTTCGCATTTGGCGGAGCTACGGTGTGAAAGTTGAGTTTTGGACCCTCATTGTATACTTGTACAGATTAAAATATTCAATTTATTATTTATTCATTATTTTTATAATTTTATATTTTTATAATTTTACAAATATTATTTATAATACATATTTGTATTAAAATAAGAATAAAAACTTAAAGAAAATTCAAAATAAAATACTTGTATATTTATGATACATAGGTATAATACCTATACATATACCTATACATTACATACTTATATTTTATTAAATGTATAAAACACTTCAGAAAAATAAAATAAAAATATATTTAAGTGTATAAAAGTATTCTATAAATTTATAAAATAATACACAAAAATAAATAAATTAAAAACACAGAATAAAAATAAAAGAATAAAATATATAGATAATATACCTATAAAGGCTGTAAAGGGTAACTTATAAAATTATACCTCATAAAATAATTAAAAATCATATTAAAATACTTTATAAAAAATAAACATTTTTTATTAAATAACCTAAAATTAATTCATTCATTTTCTATTTTTAAATAATTTTACAAAGTATTTTTCCCAGGATTTTCCTGGTTGGTCCACGTGGACCAACCAGGGGGGGTCTGGAGAGTTGACCTCGGGTCAACTCTCTGACCCTAGCTCCTGTAGCCCTGCGCCAACCTCGTTTTTGTCCGCTTTTGCGGATTTATCGAGGATGTGCCTTTCATCTTTTCATGATGATGCCTTCTGCAACATTGATCCTCGACCATCCAACATACACGCCCTTGGTTTGTTTTCGACTCTTGAGTAGTTGAATCGACGATATGCCTCATTCTAGGAGCCTCATCAGTCAACCTTACAAAAACACACCCTTGACCTTCATTCAAACTTGAACCCCATTTTCGTCCCGATTGTTCCCCCTTTGGCTCGCGTTTGAGACTTGGAGGTGACAGCTCCAGTATCAGCTATTCAAGGAGGCGAAGCGTCGCGGGCTTGGGCGAGTTCCACACCTCCGGCAAGCCTTGCCATTGAGGTACCTTCAACCTCGGGCCTTGTCCCTTGAGGTGTCTATCTCCCTATTTTTCTTTGCTCTTTTTATTCCTAATAGTCGTAGGAACACACCGTCACCGTTATCTCCCTTTCCCATTGCTCGATTCGCTCAATCGACCCCCCTCGACGGAGAAAGCTCCGACGAGCATCCACATCGCCGTTCACCCCTTGTGAGACCCCACTGGAGGTCGAGGTATTTTGCCCTCGCCCTCCTTAACGTTTCTTGCAGGTCCGTGGAGCGCGAAGAGCACCTGGAGGCGGTTTTGACCTCGCCGGAGGTACCTGGGCCCCTTCTCCTTCTCCGACGTTGCGGAGGAGCCCTGGTGCCTGCCGCCCTGTTTTGAAGCCCCAGGCGTGGAGAAGACCGTTGCAGGAGTCTCGGGAGCCATTTTGGAGCGTCACCGAGCGGCGGAGGAGGCTGATCGACGCTTGGGAAACTCGCCTCCCAGCGAGTTCATCCCAGTTCATCGAGAGGCCTTCGTAGCCGTCGGATCTTGAAAGAACCCCAGATTCTCCAGGCGTCGTAGGATCGAGCGCTTTGCCAGCCGTCCGATTGCTTCCTGACGTTCTAATCTTGGCTGTCGGCGGGCGAAGCGGTATCGCACCATGGAGGACGCCACGTGTCTAAGTGGATCTTATCGGTCGTCTGTTCCTTTTGGGTGAGGGTATTTTGCTGTTTAACCCTCCCCATTTTTGGTATTTAGTTAATAGTGCTGAAACTTTCATTTGCCTCTCATAAGTTTTGTAAAAATTATATTCAGGACCCCCGCACTTTTCTATATTACAACTAGGTCCCCCGCCAGGTGCGTGCAAGTCACGCGCGCCTTGGCAATTTTGCAAGGAGACCCTGGGCTTTTATTTGTATTTAGTTTTAATACTAAAACTTTCACTCGCAGTTATAAATTTTTGGCCATTTTGCAACACAACCCCTGTGATTTTGGATATTTGCTTTTTAGTCCTCCCCAGACGCGTGCGTCGCACGCGCGTGGGTGGGCTTTTAGCGGGCATATCCCTGCGGCTTTGTGTATGTCATTGGTTCTCAAAGTTTTAATATAGTTATACTTTTCACGGGAAAATTGCACTTAGGCCCTGAAACTTTTTGAATATTATTAAAATACCCCTGCTAGGCATTGTATTTTTGCGTGCTTTCCCTATTTATTTGGAGCATCATTTTAACTCGAAAAATTCCCAAAAATTTAACTTAAGCTCTTGTGTGCTTGCTTATTCACGCCATGTTTTTGCATTTCATTTTTGGTGCATTTTAATATTTATTAAAAATCAAAAACATGCATTTTAGCTACTGTTTGCATTAGAAAATACAAAAAAAAATATCAAAACATTTTGAAAAATTCCAAAAAAAATACCTAAGGTCTAATTCAGTGTCTTCTAGTGTATATCCAAAAATCACTAAAAATTTCAAAATAAAACTCTTAAAAATCAGAAAACACTTAAAATCTTCATAAAAATCTAAAAATCCTAGAAAATTCATAAAAATACAAACTCAGGTTCTGGAGTTTCCTTATTTTATTATCTTCATTTTAAAATTAATTTAGGGAAAATTTTGTTACTGTTTGCTATTTTTCATTCCCATTTTAATTTCGGCCAGTAGTTAATTCACTATTTTCCTTTATTTTGGCTTTTTAAAATACCAAAAATAGTTAGAAAAATCCCCCAAAAATTACAAAAACAGTATAAAATTATAAAAAGACCAAAAATATTTTATTTCCTAATTTTTGAGTATTTTTCCTTAATTTTATAAATATTTTATCACCTCTTTTCTTATATTATTTATATATTCTATTTATAAAAACAAAAAATATATATAAATTATAAAAAGAAAATATAAAATCAGAAAAAATTAGAAATCAAAATACAAAAATATAAAATGAAAAATTAAAAAAATTTAAAAACCCACAAAAACCTTTGCATAGTGTAGACACATTGATCACATCACTCATTTTGCATTTCGCTTGATCTATCCTTCCTTGCTCTTTGTGTTCGACCTCTATATACTTACACCTTTACACCTTTTTATGTAGAGTTAATAATAAATTTTAACTCCACATTTGCTTGTCATTGTTTGCTTTTATATTGTGGGTTAATTGTTGACTTTAGTCGGGATTTATCATGGGTCGCCGCAGCGACACTGTTGTCCCCGCTTTGTGTGAGATAATTAGACCCCGTGAATTTTGGTTAAATCAATCAAGTCGGTTGTTGAGATGCCAAAAGGATTTTTCTATTTTTTATTAACTTGTAAAAAAGAGTCTGCATTTACAACGGTTCCCGTTTTGGTTCTCGCGTGTGTAAGTCATAATAAAACGTGTCTCCGTGTGTTGTGTGGTTGCTTTACATAGAATATGACATGCACTTGCAACTCTTAGAGCTACTTTAGGAACTGTTTGTGCTCGTAAAATTCTAGGACCACACTTCGCACTTAAAAGACGCACTTAGATCGCAAGACGTAGGCAAATTCATTTCGTTCTTCACTCGCTAATAGAACTGCTTGTCTAGGAGTGGCTTTTTTCGTTTGCATTCATTTAATGTAAAAATTAAAATTCAGTATTGCATCCCGCATTGTAGAGAGCTGGAGGTACTGTATGTATTCTTACTCGATCATTCATCATCATTTTCTCGATTGCATCAGCTTTTTCTGATTCTCTCTCTCTCTCGGTTTTCTAACCTAGGATAAAGGAATTGGGATTGGACAGTAGACGTGATTTCTCGTGTGGATTAATATCAGTGATAACTAATCTTTAAAATCGGGACTTTTAATTGAATTGAACCAAAAAATTGACTAAAATAACCCTTGTTTGCGGGAGATTAACCACGACCTTGTTTTCGGGCTGAGTGAGGGTACTTGAGTGTGTGTGAACACCTTAAGGCAGAGCCCAAATCCCCACCTTCCATATCAGGTACCAACTGATCCTAGCAAATATCACGAGTTGAATTTATTAAGGTTCACTGACTAGTACCAAGTAGCCTCCGCCTATCTCAGGTAGATAGGGGTGAAATTACAGTACTTCACGACAAGTTGCCAGTAACCCTCCGGGGTGAAGTTTCGGCCTTGTCACCCTCCGCCTGCTTGCAGGTAGATAGGGGCAGGTCTTTGAATCCATCAACTTGGGATAGGAGCGAAGAAAGGAAGGACACAGGTATCTTAGGCGACAGGTTAAACAGGGAAGACGCATCCGGCTTTAAGCCGACTTCCCTATAGGCCACGTAACCTTTGCTATCTTGTCTGATAAACTCACACTTAAAATCAACCAGATCAATCGGACTCGATTTCGAGTCCTTCACCGTGTTGAGTGTGAACTCAGGGTTTGCTCCTGCGTTTGTCTTTGTGTTTATCCGTGTGTGTTATCCTGTGTAATTGCACGTTTTTTATTTCAATCTGCTTAGATTCATCATTTTCTCTTCAAGATGTCAGGATATTGGTCCCCATACCCTGTGACCTCTGGTCATTCCTCCTCGACCATATACCATTCATCTTCACCTTCCCCTTCTTCCATGTATCCTCCGCCATCCACGGGAGACCCTTACCCGCGGTCGGCTCCACCTCAACCCGATTATGAAGTCAGAACTTCGACTGACTTCTCCACTTCTTCGCATTTCTCACCTACTCCATATTCCAACACTCCGAATCCACTTCCATCTTGGGCTGGTTGTCCTTATTCTCGAGAGCTTGCAGGAATCAAAGAATCAAATGAAGAGAAAGCCACTGCTGAGACAGATGATTGGCAAAATTATATGCCCCCACATACTTCATTCTCACCTCAAGTAGGGACCAGGCAACAATTTACATATACGCATCCCGACTTGACCTTAGGGCATAACATGGTCGATCGAACAACCCAAATGGATAGGCTTGCACATCATGATTTCTCAAATCTGATTGACTTTGGTGATCAAGGCTCCATTAACCAACCTTCATTCGAAGAGACTATACATTCACAAGATTGGACTCATGAGCTAGACTTATCAGTCCCTGTTTCATTGACTCCATCATATGAGGCTCCGACCAATATTTACCATTTGGATGGCTCATACTCGATCCAACATTACATGCTAGAGTCTAGGTATGTTGAGTATGAGACCCCAACATCTCAACAGTGTCCTCCAATTGAGCAGAACTCTCCCACGATTTGTAATGAGAACATTTTGGAGGATGACATTTCCAGACTTATTGAGAAAAATGAAACATTAGGTAATAAGTTGAGAGATGTCATGGAAATATTGAACTCAATTTCTGCCAGCTTGGGAATGAAAGTAGAAAAGGACATGAGTAGTTTTGATGTTGAAACATAGCAAACATTAGGGAACCCACACATCATGTACAGCTGGAGTCCACTCTATCTCCCTCTTCTACTAACCCCTTGCCTTCCAATTTAGAGTCTGATCACTCATCCACCGAAAACAACAAAAAAATTAAAAATCCCAAAAAGACCAAAAACATTGAAAAATCAGAAAAATCTATAAAAATAGAAAATGACTTAAAAAATGGGATCCTACCCTAAGGGAAGCACTCGATGAAGAATTGATTTTTAATCTTCCCTTAATAAAGGTCATAGATCACTTTCCCGACCTCAAACGATTTATGAGAAGTAAATTGATGCCCAAGAGGTCGGGCAATAAGAGGATAAGGACTGAAAGACACATAAAGTCTATGGCCACCTCCTTGGTGATGGGGAGAAAGACCAAAAGCCGCAGAGTGAAGCGGTTGCCCCGAGTTGAATGTGAAATCAAAGACACCATATTTACCCATACGAGAATCGATGATGACTCGTCGATAAATATTCCCCCGACCTCTGTGTTTGACAAGCTCAAACTCAGGCCAATCAGAAAGTCAAGAGAGATCGTTCAGTTGGCTGATTGATGAATCCACATTTCATCATCTTTATTCTATCATTTTGGCACCAAAAATCCTAGCAAATGCCTGTAAATAGCATTTATTCCATCATCTTAGCATTCATGCATGTGCATCTAAATAGTGTATAAAATACTGTAATTAAAGCCAAATTATAGAATAAATAAAAGAAAAGAAAAATAATAAAATATTGTGAATATTTTATGACCCGAAACCCCGAGACCTAGGCATCTTGATGAATAGGTCGTCAAGGAATAAAGTAGGAGGAGATAAGGGCCAAAATACAGATAAAATGCCTATAGTTATTCATTCATTCTTTATTCATTTTGGGACCTATTTTTGGTTCCACTTTTTATACATCAAATAAAGAAATTTTGTACATAAAAGTTGTAGATAATTTAATATAGAAAAATACAAAATTGATTTCACTGAAAAATAATATACAGATAAAAAGTTATGGTCTGAATAAAAATCCAGAATCCCAACTTCCCATACCCGTATCTCACAAATGAAAACTCCAAATGCATCAAACTCCTTTAATTGTATATAGAATAAAATAATCTTTTTAATGGTGGTGGTTTCGCATTTGCCAGAGCTACGGTTTGAAAGTTGAGTTTTGGAACCACCTTGTATAGTTGTACTGATTAAAATATTCAATTTATTATTTATTCATTATTTTTGTATTTTTATATTTTTATAATTATGTATATATTACTTATAATAATTATGTACATCAAAATTGGAATGAAAACCTAAATAAAACTTAAAATAAAAGTACTTGTATATAGAATACATAGGTATACTACCTATATCCATACCTATACATTATACCCTTATATTTTATTAAATATACAAAACATATCAGAAAAATAAAAAATATATATTTGTGAAAATAAAAGTATTTTATAATTTTACAAAATAAGAAATAAAAATAATAAAATTAAAATCACAAATTAAAAATCAAATAGTCAAATATATAGATAATATACCTATATAGGGGTATAAAAGCAACTTGTAAAAATATAACTCATAAAAATAATTAAAAATAAGAATAAAATACTATATAAAATAATAAATATTTTTCGTTTAATAACCTAAAATTAATTAAGTCATTTATTATTTTAAAATAAATTTTTAAACCTTTTTTCCAGGAGTTTTTCGTGGTTGGTCCACGTGGACCAACCAGGGGACCAGGAGAGTTGACCTCGGGTCAACTCTCTGGTCCTACTCCTGTAGCTGCGTCAGCAAGACTTTGACCCATCTTCAACATTTTTTGGGGGCCGATCCTTGCATCTTTTCACGAAACTTTCTTCTGTAAGTTTGATCCCCTAGGATCTAGCTTACACGCCCTAGCTTGATCTCGGGCCGAGCATCATCACGGTACCCGTGATCCCTCCTTGAACATCGTGCCGCAACCATCCTTCAAAAGACACCTGCCACCTTCCATGGATCTTTGAACCATTTTTTTGGCCGAGCTAAAACCTCCGATCATCTGCCGAGTGTCCCCGGTGACAGAGGGTTGACCCAGCGTCTTTGTCGAGGTGTTGCTAGGTCGGAAGTGTGTTCCAGCCACCTCCAATGGCCGCGCCGTTGTGAGGTTTTTACCTCGCCTTCCAGGGCTTGAGGTTTGTCGTCTGTCCATTTCCTCTGCGTTTTCTTATTGTGCTTCACCTGCTTGTACCCGTAGATTCAATCCCCTCTGTTCAGTGAGCGTTTGACCCCTTCAATCTCCCAAACCGCATCCGCACCGGAGCCATCTCCGGTGACCCTCACCTCCATCTCCACGCACCTCGCCACCCCGCTTATCGGGCTGAGGCAGTTTACCCTCAGCCCGAAGCTTCTTTTTGTGCAGGTCTTGCGGAGCACGACTGATCTGGGAGGCTTTGAAGCATTCGCCGGAGATGCCTGGGGAGTTACGGCTCCTCAGACCTCGCGGGTGAGAGCCAAAAGCCTTCCGGCCTTTTCGAGACCCTCCGCCGATAGAGGAGACCGCCGGCGTGCTCCTGGACCCCCTTGCGGCGAAGGAAGGACACGGAGGAGGACGTGTGCGGCGATCCAAAGTTGCTGGGCGCAAGTTCTTCACGTGTTCTTGCTACGCGTCTCCAAGCCGTCGGATTTTTGTCTGTTCTTCCAGCGCTACAGCAACCCTTGGATCACTCCCGCGCCCAGCCGTTCGATCGAGCATCGCATCTAATCTTGGTCGTTCAAGGCCGAACCGGCATCGTGAAGCGTGGTGCAGACACGTGGCTAGTGAGCTCACCGATATCGTCCGATGGCGCCCCTTTCGTGGGTATTTTGCAGTTCTAACCCACGAAATTTTGTATTTACTATTCGGAACTAAAACTTTCATCTGTGCCTTAATTTTTTTGTGTAAATTGCATCCTGAGCCCCCCGCGTTTTTGGGTATTACACTGCGAACCTCGCCAGGCGCACGTGCTCGTCACGTGCGCCTTGGACATTTTGCAGGTGGCCCCCAGGGCTTTTGCTTATTTGTTTTTAGTCCAAACAATATTTAATTGCAATTTAGATTTTCGGTGAAAATTGCATCGTAGCCCAGAACTTTTAGAAAATTGCTTGTTGATCCCTCCCAGGCGCGCGTGATCTATCACGTGGCCTTGGGAATTTTGCGCGTAGGCCCTTGCAAATTTTGCTCTTGGTATTTAGGCCTCGAATAGTTTTAGGTAGTTATAATTTTTTGGAAATTTGCCTGAAAGGCCTGGATTCTAGTCTAATTACAGAAATACCCCTGCAGGCATGATTTTTCCTTATGCTTCTAGTATTTATTGCATGTGTCTATAAAACTCTAAAAAATCTACAAAACTCAATTTAAGTCTTTGTTGCATAGTAAATTAACGGCATATTTTTATTTTTTATAAATACTATATTTTTATATTTATTAAAAATCAAAAACATGTTTTTTATTCACTGTCTAGCTTAGAAAATGCCAAAAAAATATTAAAATCCCTTGAAAAATTCCAAAAACATTCCCTAATGTGTATTTTACCCTATTTACTGTCAGTCCAAAAATCACTAAAAATCTCAAAAGAAAAACCTTAAAAATCTGAAAATACATAAAAACTTCAAAAAAATATATAAAATCAAGGAAAATTCAGAAAAATATAAACTCAACTCCTGCTTGTTCTATATTTTATCCTCTTTAATTTAAAATTAGTTTGAAAAATTTTGATGTTGTTTGTTATTTTTAATTCCCTTTTTACCCCCAGCCAGTGGCTCTTTCACTGTTTTGATCTATTTCAGTGTTTAAAAATACCAAAAACACTTTGAAAAATACCCAAAAATCATAAAAATAGTAGAAAATTATAAAAATACCAAAAAAATTTTATTTCTGAATTTTTGGTTATTTTTTCATATTTTTATTAATATTTAATCACCCTTTATATTACATTGTCTCTATATTCCAATATTGAAAAAAGAAAAAAATATAAAATATAAAATATAAAATATAAAAATCAGAAAATTAAAAATCAAAATATAAAATTAAAAATAAAAAAATAAAAATAAAAAAAATTAAATTAAAAACCCACAAATCTTTGCTTGCTTAGTGTAGACACACTTCACATTCACTCACACATTTATTTGAATTACCCTGTTTGCTCCCTGTGTTCGAACTCTCTGCATACTTGCTTGCTATACATTTTGTGCAGAGTTAAAAATAAATTTTAACTCCACATTTATTTCTATTTCTTTGATCTATAGTGTGGGTTAATTGTTGATTAAATACATTTTATTGTGGGTCACCGCAGCGACTTCGGTTGTCTCCGCCTTGTATGAGACATACTTCTTAGACCCGCGATAATCTGTGTTTATCAAATGGCGCCGTTGCCGGGGAGCAACAGTGCGTAGATCAGTTTTTGTTTGTGTTTGTGATTATTGGTCTACCTTGCGGCTTTTATTTCTGCTTGTTTTATTTTCCTTATTTTTGATATATCTTTAGAGCTGTCTAATCCCTCTTCTTTGTTGACTCTGTGCGAGGTATCGCGGACCGAGGGAGGCGCGTCACTCAAGGTGCCGACACACCCACGTGAAGCCGGCTCTAGCCCACCTAGCACCAAGGAGACGAGAATAGAATTTTTGAAGACCGCGCTCTACTTTAGTTGCATTTTCTTTCATTGCATTTATTTTTGTAATTTGTGTGAGAGAGAGAGACCTATTATTGTAATAATACAGGTACCCCCGGACTTGGACTGTTGAGCCTAATTTCCAAGTGATTGTTCACTTGGGGGCTCATCGTGGCTTTTTCGTGTTTTCTCGCATTCTTTTTATTTTGTTTTGTTTTTCGATTTTATTTATTTTGTGTGATTAAGCCCCTAGTTCTAGGATTGCTTGCGATAGACTAAGGCCAAACACCTAATATTTTGCATGTGCCTATAGCCGCGTTTGGACTTAGTCAAATTTTTAAACAGTTGATCATCACCTTCAATCCGTCGCGCCGCGAGCTCTCCCCACAAAGCGCTTTCTCCTAAACTCAAGTGTGTTGAGCAGAGGAGGGGTGAGCCTAGACCGGACTCTAGGGTTGAGGATTGACGGTCAACTTGTGGTTCTTCCCAATAATAGCAATTTCTGAAACTTAGGGCGATTTCATCGGCTTGCATTTGCATATAGATAGGTTTCAATTCTGCTGAGCATCCTTGCATGTAGAGTGCTGGAGGCAAGGTGAGCATTTCTCTTTAGCATCCATCATCGTTTTGCCGCTTGCATTGCTTTTCCGCTTCTCCCTCTGATTTTGCCAACCTAGGTGCTCAAAGGAATTGACTCCCCGATAGGATCGTACATTTCATTCAAAATCAAAAAAAAGTGATAACCAAATAAAATCGGGACTACTAATATTACTTGACCCTAAAACCGATCAAAAACAAATCTTGTCTTGGGGCGAGTAATCCCCTCATTGTCTTCATTTTACATTGCTCGCGCACACACTAAGGTTAGAGCCCAAATCCCATTTTCAGCCCCCTAAGTGTTTGCGCAATTTTGGACTTCTCACCTAACTCTAAAACAGACAAGATAAAAAGACCGCTCTTTGCGGTCTCTACCGAGTTGAGTAGGTGAATTGAGGGTTTGTATTCTTTTTATTTTTGACTGTGATTGTTTTGTGTGTGTCCTAGATCACTCATGCGCACTTGCGCCTTCGTCTTCACTCTCTTGACTTGACCGTCGTGCTCTCCCGATCATTTCCTTTTGTTTTCGAGATGGATCCCTGGAGTGCATTTTATCCGGACTTTGCGGACCCTTCGCTCGCTCCAGTCGGTCCACCTCCTTTTTATCAGGAGGATCCTCCTACTATTTTTTCTGATTTTTGTACATACCCGCCTTAGCCACAGCATCACGATTCGGAGTTCTACCCACACCCACCCCCACCTGTGTATTATCCACCTCCACCTTCACATCCACCCGAGTCTGACCTGATGGAGTCACCTCCCTCGATATCTATGAGTGATATCTTGAATCGGATGACAAAGCGCATTGATTTGATGAATGATGATATTGCCTTCTTGAGGAAGAATCAGATTAATGCTCCTTTCGTCGGGAATACGGCTTCACTTGTAGGTGATCATGGGAGCTTGCAATCGCCAAAAATACAAAAAAATGAGAAAAATTTAAAAGACCAAAAAGATTTCGGGAGACACTTGGTTGATCAATATTTTGAGGAGAGAGTCCACTTGGCAGAACCCTGGACCACACATGCATTCGCATCCAGTCCCACCTTTGACCCTGAGAATGCCGCTATACAGACTGCTCTTGGCATGCCTCGTGTATACGCTGATTCTGATTTCCTCCCTTGTATGGAGGAAGTCCAAAAATTCAAAAAAATGTTATCTGAACCCGAAGTGGTGGCTACTATTCATGAGATTATCCGTGCTCCATTTCAGCAGGCCATGACCCAATTATCTGCTCCTCTTCCCAAGAAGAGAATGCGGAGGAGCAGATATGAGCATCACATTTTGACCATGGCCATTGACCTCGCCATCACACACCGTCCCATTCCCAAGAAGAAGAACACAGCTACACCTTTCATCACTTGCACCATCTCTGACTACACTTGTGATCGCACTCTCCTAGACGGCGGTGCTTCGATTAGCATACTACCCTTCTCGCTGGTATAGTCTCTTCACATAGGGCCTCTCAAGAAGACCAGGATGATCGTTCAGTTTGCTGATGGATCAATCAAGAGGCCGAAGGGTATCCTGGAAAACGCCGTCATTTCTATTCATGGCACGAACCACCATGTTGATTTTGTCGTGTTGCCCATGGAGAGCTCCACAGGGGAGCCATCTCCAATCATCCTGGGACGACCTTTCCTCGCCTATGCGAGGGTCGTCATTGATTACGGATCAGGAGAGATTCGCTTCCGTCCTGTTGACGAGAGCGAAGTGGCGATCACCGCACCCATAGTTGACCAGAGACCTGCACCCGATGCACCTTCATCGATTATAGCTGACTCCGAGGTCTGTGACCGATCTGATGATACTAGAAATGCTTCCTTAGCGACCATTGATGAGACCCGACGGATCCCCCGAAAGGGGAAGAAGTCGGAAAGCATAGACCTCGCGGTTCCTCCTTCTGGTGTGTGGCGATGTGTTGATGAGATCCAGAGTATTTATGTGATTGAACCATTTGAGCGGAGGGCAGATACCAAGACTATTGAGGACGTTTATGAAGTTGCCCATTATTTTGAGAGACCTCATAAGGAAACGAATGACCTAGGTAAGCCTAGATGGGACGGACTTGGTTTGACTACTTCCACTGATATGTCCGTGCCTGGTCCTTCACAGGTGAAGATGATCGAGGTCGGTTATGATGCGAACCTTCACAATTTTTGGCCTCATGATGAAAAAGATGATCCGGGCAAAACTCTTGAGGACGATCTGAGTTCGTATACTTCCACTGATGATTTCGTTCCTTTTGATTTTGACCTGGACGAGCCCTCGCAGGACGACTCCGATTACACTTCTTCCGAGGATGATGAGTTTGTCCCATTCCACTTCGATATCTGCGAGACTTCTAAGGCCGGACCTAGTCGTACTTCTTCCACTCACCCGTCTGTGCCTTCACACCATAGGACCACCAAGGGAGAACCTAGCCATACTGCTTCCATTGATCAGTTCGTCCCTTTCCGTTTTGATTCCACTGAGGGTCTTCACCGTGTCGACCATGATCGGCTTCCGTCCACTGTGGACCCCGATGTCGACATACACCACACCAGATCTATCCCTCAGCGGTCTCGCAAGAAGGTTAGCTTTCGGCCTTCTTGATCATATGTACATCCACCTCTGTTGTACATTCTCCTTTGTTCATCTCTTTCTATCTCCCGTTTTTACTTGTCCACCCATTCCCGTGTCTGCCTTGCTTAGGACGTACTTTGTCCTAAGTATAGGGGGGTGGACGAGTTGAGTGTTCTTTCATCATTTTGTGTCCTCACTCCTGTCGTTGCCTATACTTAGGGCTTCTTTTACCCTAAGTATAGGGGGAGTGATGTGTATATCCTCTAATCTATTCTTCCATCTTCAGATCTATTTTCTTCTTTTCTTCTTTTCTTCTTTTCCTTTTCTATTTTCTTTATCTATCAAAAAGGTGTCGCCCTTGTAGACAGTTTTCCATACTTAGGACGTACTTTGTCCTAAGTATAGGGGGGTGTGCGCCCCGAGTTTCTTCTATTCTTTTCGATCCTCTCCATTGTCTCCTCTTCTTGTCTATACTTAGGGATAATTTACCCTAAGTATAGGGGGAGACAATCTGAGTACGATCTGTTCATTCCCACCCTTGACCCTCCCTGCGTTGTGTACAGCCTGCTATACTTAGGATTATTTGATCCTAAGTATAGGGGGGACGGTCAACTTCTCATTTGTTCATTCATTTCTTCGTTTATTTATTCTTTAGACTAGCCTATACTTAGTACGAGTTATGTCTTCTCTTTTCTCTCCGATCTATGAGGACATAGCTCAAGCTAAGTATAGGGGGGTCGTATGTACTGCATATATACTTTAGCCATAACTCGTACTTTCGTATTGTCGTAATAATATGGCTAATCATTCATTAAAATTCATTAAATTCCCTAATAAAATGTGTTTTATTCCTCAAATTCTTTTGTGTAATTACTGATTAATAAATCAGGTGAAAATGTTTTTTGTAAAATGTTTGAAAAATAGTTTGAAAATATTTGTGAACATCTATTGAAAACTATTTTGAAAATATTTTGTTACATGTTTTCAACCTTTGTAAAAATGTGTGTTTTGTAAGATTTATTTTCTTTGTGTGAAATAAAATGTTTGAAAAATGATTTGCAAATGGTTTGAAAAATGGTTGCAAAAATATTTTGAAAAACCTATATATACTGTTTTTAAAGCCTTTGCAAAATGAGTTTCAAATGTGTGTACATGTTTGTAAAATGTTTGTAAAAATTATTTTGGACTATAGTTTTCAAAAATTGTGTGAAAAAGCTTGTGTTAAATAAGTTTGAGGAATATTTACATCACACCAATATCCACTATATATATGTATAAAATTGACCACTTACCCTTGTAAATTCTTAAAAACCACTTCTTGTATATATAAAGAAGCACTCCCGTGTACATATTTTCACCTAATTTTTAGCCAAAATATTTTTGTTTTCAAAATTCCCAAAAACATTTGCAAAACTAAAATCCAAAAACATTTGAAAAATTCTTTGAAAAAAACAAAAAAAATGCATGCATCATCTTTTCAAAAAAAAACCCATAAAAAGTTCAAAATCTTTGAAAATTGCATCACAAAAATATTTTCTACATTCTGCATCGCATTTGCATAGCATTCGCATTTTTCGGATTGAGTTTGATAGTTGAACGAGTCTAAGTAAAATCCAAAGATTGGAGCTTGATTGGACCTTAAAATCTACCTAATAACAGGAACCTTATAGGAACTGGGTTTGAGGTACTTCAGGTCTAGTTGACTTAATTCTTTGAGGATCACGTGACTTGGTTCAATGGATTCTTGACTGCCTAAGTAGAGTATTTCGGACACACGCACGACTCTTGTTGATAATGACCTAGCTTGGACACCTGCACCTTTCACATGGCTCAACTCAGTTGGAGTGGTGAGGGGATTGGATTTGCCCGTATGAGACGCACACAAGTGGAAACACTTGTCCTCCTCTAGGGAGGGAAGTGCATCCCAACCCGTTCAGTGATAAGGAAGTCTAAAGACAGGAGGCTGTGGGTTGCAATAAAGCTTCAAAAGAGGGATAGTCTACTGTCTCAAGAGGAAAAACTCCTTATGTAAATGCTGCTGTGAATAGTTTCAAAAAAATGTTCAGGCATGTACAAAAATAAAGAGCCTGCAAAGTATGTACAAATGTTGTAAAGTCAATAAGCAAGCTTGAGTTCCAAAGTCATATCATGTGAGCCTGCAGCAGGATGACTTGACTACACTGGTCTTGCATCCCAGGATAGGTAGTTACACTGGCTACCGTCCATTCTTCTCTTCACCCCCTCCTCTTGAGTTGGTTGCCACTTGAACTTAGAAGGGAATACCCCACTCCTCGAGGATGGAGTCATTGGATTGGGGAATCATTGGGTTGTCGTACTGGAGAAGTCAGTCTCTTTGCCATTCTAGTTGGGGAGAGCCACTATCACTTACACTGTACAAGTCAGATTCATAGTCGTAAGAGTTTGCGTATGAGTTGAAGTATTCCTGACCTGGCTATTGAGGAGACTTGGACAGAGTTTTGGGATTCTCAAGGACTATTGGATTTCAAATTCGGTTCTCATTAAGGTTCCGCCCGCACTAAAATTCCAAAGGTCCGACTTAAGCTCCAAACTTTGATTTTGTGGAAGACAGGTTTGATAATCAAATTAAATCCAAGTTCTTCTTCTTTTTCTTTTCTTTCTTATCTTTTTGCACTTATTGCATAAGTGTTTGCTAGGGAGTAGCAAAGGTAAAGTATAGGGGGATGATGAATCCACATTTCATCATCTTTATTCTATCATTTGGCACCAAAAACCCTAGCAAATGCCTGTAAATAGCATTTATTCCATCATCTTAGCATTCATGCATGTGCATCTAAATAGTATATAAAATACTATAATTAAAGCCAAAATTATAGAATAAATAAAAGAAAAGAAAATGAATAAAATATTGTAAATACGCCCTTTCTTTCTCCGCTCCTATCACTAGCCGAAAGTTCAAGGACCTGCCCCTATCTACCTATAGAGTAGGCAGAGGTTGACAAGGATGTAACTTCGCCCCTATCTACCTGCTGGAGTAGGCAGATACTACTAGCAACTTGTCGTGGTGCACTGCAAATTTGCCCCTATCTATCTACAGGAGTAGGCAGAGGCTACTTGGCACTGGTCAGTTGACACCGCAATTCAGCCTGTGATATTCGCTCGGATCGAGGGACGCGATATGGAAGGCGAGGAATTTTGGCTCTTCCTTAAGGTGTGCACACACACTCTAGTACCCTCACTCAGCCTGAAAACAAGGTTGGGGTTAATCTCCCGCAAACAGAATTTTCGATTTATTGATTTTTTGGTCAATTTTGTTTAACAGCCCTGATTTTATGTTAGGTGACCACTTGTTTAGTCCACCACAAAACACGCCTATCGTTCAGTCCCAATTTCCTTTAATCCTAAGTTCAGAAAACCAAGGGGGAAGGAGTTGAGAAAAGCAGATGCACGATAAAACTATGATGAATGCTAAGCAGAGAAGACTTACAGTGATCCTTTCGCTTTTATGCCAGATGTAAAACAGAATTGAAGTTTTTAAACTACATGAAATGCAAGCGATAAAAGTTGCTCCTAGACAAGCAGTTCTATTAGTGAGTGAAGAACAGATTGAATTTGGCTAAGATCTACGGTCTAAGTGCGTCTTTTAAGTGTGAAGTGTGGTCCTAAAAATTTACGAGCACAAATAGGTCCTAAAGTAGCTCTAAGAGCTGCAAGTGCAAGCCTATTCTACGCAAAGCAATCCACACAACACACGGGGACACGTTTTCACTATACTTACACATGCGAGAACCCAACCGGGAACCACTGGAAAATGCAAAATGAAAATAAAAGAAAAGTACATCCTCACAATCCACTCAAATTATTTAAATGCAAGTTCCTCGGTTTGCTTGGCGAAGTGCCTTTGACTCCTCGTTTTCCTCGCACAAAAATAAATGGAACTCAGATAAAGGACGACACAAAAATAAACAAAAATAAATAACAGAAAAATATTCACAAGAAAAGCTAGGAATCAGACTACCCGGGGATGGAAAATCTAAAATCAAAAATTTCCTAAAAATTAACCTAAGTCGTGCCTCTCCGGCAACGGCGCCATTCTGACGTGCCCTCATCTTACCCTAGTTAGCTCAACCGAGTTATCAATCGAATCAGATTTGTCGTTCATTGCAGTCGGGTAACCGAGACTTTGTCAAAAACACCACTCAAATTTAATGTTCGATTAAACTCAAGCACTGAATTTATTTTACTTGGGTAAGCCAAAGGTTGAACTCAGGGAGGCAACTGTCTCCTTAGGTATATTTTCAGTTAATTCGGATGTCAGATTTTCAGAAGAATACTCTTGGTCTTTTTTATGCAATTAAAGAAAACACAATGTAATTTCTAGCTAAATTTTAAGTTAAATCACAAAAGACGATCAGATAAAATCCAAAATTAATGAAACTTATCCAGAAGATGGTATGTGATGAGACTAAGCTACTACATTTTTTTGGGAATTTTTAGACTCTAAATGAATTAAAAATGAATTTAATATGGATGCAGAGTAGTTTTTGCAAAATCAATTTTAATAAATACCAAAAGCCCATTATTTTTAGATATACAAATTATCCTTGATAGGTCTATGTGAGATGAATCCAAGAAAATTGATAAATAAAAATTGATGTAAATTGGACCTATTAAAAATCAATTAGGCAAAATACTATTTGATTTATTCAGGCCTCGTGATGCGTGCAAATGCAATGATTTTTAGGTACAGTGTAGAGCAACTTAAATTAAGTCTAATGTGATTTTATGGTGATTTTTGGAGCCAAAAATAATTTAATAATGAATTTAAAGCACACAGTGAGCAAAATATATCAAATTCCACAAAACAATATATTAAAATCTACGAAGCTCACAAAATTATGACACATGTTCACACAGATAAAGGACAAGTTAAACTATAACATGCAATTTTTGAAATTTAAAAATGATGATAAATGAACGCCTAAATATGCGTGCAAACACAAGGACCAAATTGCAAAATAGAAAATTAAAATTGCTCAAAATAAAACGTGCATACATGGACTAAAGTGCAAATACCTATAATGTTGAGGGTATGGATGCAAAATTCCCATTGGAGTTACAGTTTCTAAAAGTTGCAGGGGCCTTGGTGAAATTTACTCAGCGCTCACGTGTGGGACACGTGATGAGCTAGGCTCGAAAGGCGTAGGAGGCTCGGACGGAGGCTCGAGAGGCTTTAGAGGCTCGGAATTTATTTCGGTTGCTCTGACCTAGGATCGGGGAAGAGGCTCGGAGGGCGTACGTGGCGTGTACTGGATTGTCGGATCAGGAGAGATCCAACGACTGCTGGTGATGGAGACGTGGTGCGCTACTGGTCGTTGGATCAAGATGAATCCAACGGTATCTGGAGCTCGAAGCAGATGGCAACGTGGACTTCTTCTGGCCGTTGGATCGAGAATGATCCAACGGAGGCTGGAGCTGCTGACGAGGGGCTACGTGGCGACTGTCTGGATGTTGGATCCTCCTGATCCAACAGAGGCAGAGAGTGGGCGACGTGGCTCGATCGGGGCTGTTAGATCAAAATGATCCAACGGCAACTGTGCGTCGTCTTCTCCGATCCGCCGCCTCCTGCGACGGACTTGGCGGGGCTCCGACGAGATGGTCCTGGCTCCGCCGCCCTCCCTCATGCTCGATGAAGCTCGCCGGTGGCTCCTGGTTCGCTCGGATCGGTCGTGGAAGTGTCAGGAAGCCACCAGGATGTCTGAGGGAAGCGAAGGCAGTCCGGAGGCTGGAGACTTCAAAGCTCGAATGTAGCTCCTGCGAAGCTCCGTCTAGTGAAGGCCTGGGAAGCTCGAATACAGGGTTAGATCATGTCAAAACAAATGGTTCTCGTGATTGTGGGAATACGTGTGTATGTGTGTGCGGTGAGGCCTGGGAGCAGGGCAAAAGGTGATCCGGTGACTTCCTCCGCTGTGAAGGCAGAGCTTTGGACGGAGGAGATGTGAGGTGTCGTATGGACAAATGAAGGGATGCACGAAGACCAGAGCTTCAAGGCGAAGCTCGGTGGATAGTTGATGGAGGGTGAACTCGATCGGAGAAGGCGGAGAAATTACGAGAAAACTCAAAGGAAAGAAGATGAAGATCGAAAGGATAATGGGCGAAGCTACCTAGGGTCGGAGGCTCGCTGAAGCGGCTCCGATCGTCACTCGAGGGGCAGTAGCGGGCCTGAGCTCAAGCAGCTCGCTGGAGGAGCTGCGGTGCGGTAAACAATCACCACGGATCTTGCCGGAGGTGGAGACTTGTCGTCGCTCGCTTACACACTCAATTGCCATCACCAATGAGAAGCTCGGAGCTCTAGGACACCTCTCGTTATGGCGGATGGGGTGGAAGTTGGCCGGAGATGACGTATTTATAGGAAGGAGATGGATGTCCAGGCGATGGAGGTGTGGGGTTCGTGGTGTGTGTGGAGCGAAGAGGAAGGGAATCATGGCGGTTGTGGGTTCTGGCGAGGATGGTGGAGGTCGGGGCTATGTCGTGGAGGTGTTAGTGGACGGAGAGGGTGGCTGGAGTGGTGCCAAAAATAGGAAGGGGGAGGAGGTGTCGTGATGTGGGGCAACATGGGCGAGGCTCGTTCGGAGGAAGAAGATGACTTCTGGACTATTGGATCTCGTGATCCAACGGCCAGAAGATAGGCGCGAGAGAAGGGCCAGATTAGATCTTGGTGATGCAATCGAAGGGCGCTGATCGTGACACGTAGTGGGCTGAGAATGAGGCGGATACCAATGGCGGGGATGAGACCTAGAATGAAGATCTAAGGGTCGGAGTTGAGGCGGGGATGAACGGCTTGGATCTTAAGGAAGGGGAGGTGATCGAATGGTGGGGATGATGACACGTGGTTAAAGGAGATGAGGGCGTTGGTGAGCGACCCAGATGCAGTCTGGGACTTGATTGGGCGGTCAAAATTTGATGCGAAATGGATGGTGAGGATTTGGAGGGAGAAGGCGTCATCGGACGGTGGAGAAAGAGGGGCATGTGGCGCGTGATGAATAGGGCCGCATGGCGCAATCAGAGGGCGCCACGTGGCCCAATCTGGTTGGTCGAAAAAGAATGTGAAATAAGAGGGATAAAATGGCCGAATTTGAGAAAACTTAAAACATGAAAGCTATAGATCTCGATGAGATCTACATGTTTCATGTTGACCAAAGATGGAAACGAGGTTAAATAAAGTAATAAAATACAAGGGTACAAATATACATACATATAGTGTACAATGGGGTCCCAAAACCCAAGTTTTGCATACGAGCTCCGATTTAAATGAAATTAGTCTCATTTTGAAGGTCTCTGAATGTGTATTAATTTAAAAGTGAGTAGACCCAGATCGAAAGATGTATGAGAAATATATGCGTATTTTAAGGCTCCTAGTTTCAAACTTGGATTCAGGTTTTATTAGATTTGGAGTTAGTATAAAATATATACAAATAAGTGAATTTTACAAGTTGATTTGGCTTCTTATTTAATGCAGATGTAAATGCTAAAAAGCAGATGTTATCAATGTATGCATGAATGCTAATTATGCAATATTAGTGGAAATATGCTCCTAATTACTCGGGAACAAGGCTCTATTTTTAACTTTAAGAGTGATGAATCACAGATTCATCAGCGGTTCTAGGATTGTGCTCTCCAATCTTCCATCCTCGGATATCTGAATCTCGACTTCGATTGAAGGTGTGATGAAAGATTGGGTTCTAGGTTCGGCCCAGACGGCCTCATCATTTGTTTGTACAAAGACACAATCCTGATGACTGTTGGGTTCGTCATCAGATGCTCACTCTGATTCAACTGCTCTAGAATTCTTATCTTGGATCGTCTGTATATGTATATTTTCACCCTGGACGTGAAAGTATACCTTCTCGGTACCATAGTCGGAAACGGCCTTCGCTGTAGCCAGAAAAGGTCGTCCTAGTATGATCAGAGTATGGATCATGCATTCAGGGACCGTCATGTCCAACATGACGAAGTCCACGGGGAATTGCAAACCCTTAATGGTGATGATAATGTCTTCGATTAAACCCTTAGGCCTCTTGACTGATCTATCAACAAACTGTAAGACCGTTCGGCTTGGTCGAAGAGGCCCGGACTCGAACTTGTCGAATAAAGAAGAAGGAAGGAGATTAATCGAAGATCCACTATCTAATAGAGTCCGACCAAAAGTCTGATCGAGGATCTTGCATCTGACATACGGTGCTCCCGCATCTGATCTCTTGACTGGGAGACGGTTCTGAATAGCATGACATGTTTCCTTAGTCAACACATGGATCTCAGAACAATGATTGCGCTACCTCTTCTTTCTGCGGATTGTGGTTCGTTCTTTAAGGCCTTTTTGCAATGTGTGCCAAGGCTTCCGAAAGAGTGAGTTGGATCGTGAACTTGTTGGTCATCTCTTTCGTCAGATCATTCATTTGGATCTTTTTGTTGTTTCTTTTTTATCGCCTTTTCCTAAGCAGAGTGCTTTGGGAAAAGGAATCTGTACATCCTCCTGGTTAGTCCATACAATCGGAGGATCACAAGAAATAGAATGAAATATTTTTGCAAAACTGGGACATGCTTTCTGTGAATCATCAAAAAGAGAAAGATATTGATCAACTATCTTTTTATTTCGTTTTCGATTTTTCTTTTGTACATTTTTTGGGTTTTCCTCTCATCATCACTGGATACAAAGAAAGGTAAAGCAGCTACGTTGGCATTCGGCTCTGGCTACTCTTCAGACTTGGTGGCTTCAGCACCACCATCCATATCATCAAAGGGAAAGGCAGATTCAACACCGCCATCAATGACCTCAAGAGGCTCGCTTGTATCATCAGGTGTTTCCTTGTTGCGCCTAATTGAGTCTCCGCCTATCGACATCCTACCGCTCCTAAGAGAAATGAAATCAACATTATCACAGTAAATATAATCATCTAGAAATAACTATGACTGGAGTGTGGGCTCGGTCAAATCTACCTGCTCTGACTTTCGCTTCAAATTATTCAGATTTGGCTCTATCTGAGTAGGTAAGGGGACTTTCCTTTGACCAGATCGGTGACATGGGTTTTGAACTCATCCATTTCTAGCTTAAAAGATGGATGATGGTCAGTGATCAGGTTAGCGAGATACTCTATGGCTGGGTTGCCATGGAAAGGTCCATGAGATCCGGATGAGTCGCCTCGGTGATACTGAGGCTGCTGCTGAGCCGGCTGCTGTGGCATATAATGCTGTTGATACTGAGTCTTGTATGTGCTCTGCCTCCACTGATGTTGCTTTTAATGACGAGGTCTGGAATGCTGTTGTTGCTCTCTGCTCTGTCCCATCGATGCCTGCGGTGGCTGCTGGGAAGAGGCACCTCTTGTAGACCAACAAAAACCAAAGTGATCGAGGCGGATCCCTGGTTGTTGTGGCTGGTTATACCATATCCCATTGATCTCAGTCAATGGCTCAAACGGGGGCATAGATGCCAAGGACTGATCGCTTTGATATACCACCATCTGAGTGTCAGATGATGGTGCCTGCTGGAGTTGCGGGTACACTGAGGATTGATGGGTCGGCTCAGATTGCACATGGTATATGTGTTGTATAGGAGGCCTCAAGAGTATGCCTCGATCTCAGCTTCGTGAATCAGCCTATGATCTCGAAGACCGTTTGGAGTCTGCTTGTATTTCTTGAAGGCACATAATATGTGTCTTCAGATCACTCAGACATCTCTCAAGCTCGTCAATCTTATTGAGCTTGTCTAGATTCTGGCACTTCTTCTCGATTATTTCCATCTAATCTAGCGTCTGACAATTGATCCCCATATCAGTTGATGGGGACTCGATCGGAATTGAGACAACAGAATATGGATTTATTTCAATTTGTGCCACTTGGGAATGCTGGTGATAAGTAGGTGGCTTTGTCTGATTGTAGACCTGAGTCTGGGACATCGTTGTATAGTTCTCTGCCATTTTCTCATAAATGACCTAGACTCGATCTTCATGCATTGAAAAATAAGATCCACCTCAAGCTGCGTTAACCAGTCCCTATAACTCCGGTGTTAGCCCATTGAAGAAACTATGTACTATAGTTGGCTTGGAAAGTTCATGATGGGGACAACGATCAATGAGCTCTCTAAATCGGTCCCATGCCTCCTGGAACTGTTCGTTTCCGATCATGGTGAAATTAGTGATCATGGCTCTAGTGGCATTCATTCGACCGAGAGGGTAATATTTGTTCAGATATGCGGTTCATAATTCCTCCCACGTCGAAATGAATCTCCCTAAGTATTTCAGCCAGTAGGTTGCTCGATCAACAAGGGAGAAAGCACAAGCGATCAACTTGATCGTATCCTCGTTCACATGCACATCATGCACTGTACTGTAAACCAACTCGAACTCATAAACGTGCGGATGCGACTCCTCAGTAGAAAGCCCATGAAATTTGGGCAGCAACTGGATTATCTGAGGACGGAACTCATAGTTCCCATGAATGACAGGGAGACAGATCCACCGATGAGTCGTAGTAGCTCTAGGGTTGTAGAGCTATTGCATTGTGCAGTTTGGTCCTAATGATTGTCTCTCTGCTCCATCTGGTTGCTCCTAATCCTCGGGTCTTGGATAATCTGCTCTTGGGTTCTCAGCATCAGGATGGTTGCATTAGGCTCGCAGCTGAGTCAACTCGGCTCTGATGTCGTTCATGAGTCTACCTTGCTCCCTAATCTGGTTCTAGATTGTCTTAAGGGAAGCAAGTAGACCGTTATTGATCGCAACCTGATCAATGACTACAGAGGTGGTCTGTGGTCCTTTGCCAGCCATGTCTTTTGGAAAGGAGAAAGAATCTAAGTCAGGCTTTGCCAGATCAATATATAACTATTGATGTTCTTCTGTAGCTGGAGGTGATGATGACAAAGAATGAGAAGGATAAGAAATCGACGATGAGCTTACAGGGTTAGAGTCACGCCTAGAAGTAGCAACTCGAGTGGATTTCGATTTGGGATGAGAGACATTCCAAACCGATTTAGAGGAATGGTTAGGTTCACGAGAGAGTGAATCGGTCAGAGTCGACCGGGGCGATCGCCTTCTCATCATCTTGTTGATTTTAGTTAATCAAGATCTTAGAAGATTGGACTCACACCGCAATCAAATGCAAAGCAAACCCTGAGTTCACCAACACAACCATGGTGATCACCGTAAGAGTTCGATCATTTATCTTGTCAATTTTAAGGTTGTTTGACAGACAAATCTTCTCATAGATTAGCGAGATCAGATAGGTGCCCGGAACTTCTACGGTGTACTGTCCTGAGTTCTCACTAGAAATCACTTAGTCTTAGCCAGTATTGGAGTAAGTAGGGACCGCTTTCGGCTACCTGTGTTACTTGAGGACGGAGCGTTACGCCGTGTCCTCTAAACCTCCCACTCTGCTAAGTACACTAGGACCATTTCCGACTACCTGAGAGTACCTACTGAAGATAAAGTGATTGAAGGCATGAACTAAGTAGTACTTCGAAAGAAGTCCAGACTCTGGCTCTACCTTATATGTCATCTCTAACTCACAAAATCTGGAGAGTGTACCTGCGATGCAATTGCGGGGGTTGCTCTCCCAAGACAAGTGGAATCCTTACGTTTATTTTAAGTCCGATATAATTAGCAGTTCCTGTTTTATTTTCGATCTTCACTTTTTTTAGATATTTTCAGAGAAATCGTCTAATGTATTTTGGATATTTTTGGTCCGATATAATGCTTTATATATCCTCCAAATTTCATTTAATTCCGCGATTATGTAGAGCATTAAGATAAAATAGTAAATAATCTCAGAATTATTTTTGATCTTCACTTTTTTTAGATATTTTCAGAGAAATCGTCTAATGTATTTTGGATATTTTCAGTCCGATATAATGCTTTATATATCCTTCAAATTTCATTTAATTCCGAGATTATGTAGAGCATTAAGATAAAATAGTAAATAATCTCAGAATTAAGCGAAATTTAGAGGATATGTAGAGCATTAATCGAAGATTCAATCTATAAGATTGGATTTTGGAATCTAAATCATAAAAAAATAAAGGGGATTGTAGCACCTCTGCTGCAATCCCCTCTGTTGTCTGTTGCAATCCCCTCTACAGCATAGGATCCTCTACTGGACTTTGGATGTGTCATTGATCCTTGCAAGTATAGGTGGTTATGTATCTCAAATATTATATCTCTGGGTGATAGCAACTGCATCAATGGTGTCGTATATATAGGCGGATTTTCCTTGCCTGTGTGGAAGCTACTGTTGAGCAAACTGGATCCAACTGCACGATTCTTTCCCATATAAATTCTAACTTTTTTTAATATTTAATCAGAATAGGGGTTTTATGTATCCGCCCTTACATTTTCTTCCCAAATACATAGTGGATCCTCTGTTGTAGTGCAACAGGTGTTGTACTTATGGGAGACGTCCGATGGGGATCAGACAACCCTCAATGCTTTTCTTCAAAAAGCATGGTACAAGAATGGCAGAGAACTAAGGTTGTAGTTTATCTCAGTGAATAGGTGTGTGATGACACGAAATTCAATGCGGATGGATTAAATTAAACAATGTCGTTGTTCTCAACCAATCGATTTGGTCAACGAGAAAAAAATGTTTTAACCACTTAAGAGAAATATTAAGCAATGAAATGTAAGCGATTTCGCTATTCTATTTACCTGGTATAATGACCAGGGTCGAAGACAAGGAACGTGATTTAAAAAACTTCGTAGTCATATTTCCAAGATAATTTTTTTCTTGGTTTTTGACTTTTATTTTTTTATTTTCAAATCAGGAACAATATGCATAAAGGGATAAAAATACATACACCTCACTCTTTTTGTATTTTTTTCAGAATATACAAAAATGCTCAGAAAATTATGGAAAAAATGTTTTTGTATTTTACAGGTTTTAAAATATTTTTGGTATTTTTTTTTCAAATTTTTCTGATTTTTTTGTGATATTATAAAAATCAAACAATGGAAACAAGAGAAAACAGTGCACAACCAAGAGTATTTTGCAACTTAAAAATACTTTAAGTACCTAAAACTCCTGGAATTTATTTTTAAGCTAAAGTACAATTAAATATCTACACACAAATACTGAAATCGGAATTTTTAGATTTTTCTTTAATTTTCTACGTTTTTTAAGATATTTAGTTTTTTTGTACTTTTTGGGAATTTTATAAATGATCAATGCACGAAAATTGAACAGAAATTAAAAAGACAATATAACACACCTACAATATTTTTTGGAATTTTTAGGCAAATTTTTGAATTTTTATGCTTTTTCTAATTTCGGGCAGGCAAAAAGTTGTTGTTTTTGAATTCGTAAAAATATAAAATGTCAACAAAATGCTATGAAAATTTTATACAATGTAGAAGAACATAGCAGAAACATACACATTTTTTTGAAATTTTTTAGAGCAATAAAAACATTTATTCCATAAAAAAGAGCATGCAAATTAAAGGTCTGATACATATGGACCAGAATGTAAATATTAAAAGTTCTGCACCAAAATATAATAATAAATAAGTTAAAGGAAGAAGTTTGAAATTTACCCAATGCAGGGGCTGATTTGTAGGTTCTTAAAGTTCCAAGGACTTCAGCGTAATTTTCCTAAATTCCTTTTTTTATTTCAAAAACCAAAGGTTTCTTCTCTTCTGTTTCTCTTCAACAAAATCAGGAGGGGCCGCCGCCCACCTCTTCTTCTCCCACACGCGGGGCAGTGGCGGTTGAGGCAGAGGGAGAGGCCACACGACGATGGCGTGTCGCCTTGCACATCGGCTGCAGATTCAGTAGCGCGGTGGGGAGAGCAACATCCAAAGGGGACCGCCCGCGCGGAGGATATGCGGCGGTATTTGGGAGGGCGATGTGGCATTCGAACGGAGACGGCGGAGGGGATCTGTGACGATGGAGTCACGCGAGGGCCGCGGAGGATGCCTGCGCGCGGGAGCTGAAGACGAGCTTTGGAGGCTGAGGCTGCAGACGATGCCTCCACTCGAAAGGTGCGGCTAGGCGCGGCCAGAGGGCAGAGGTCGACGATGGGGGTTTTGTCGGTGGAGGCAGCCACCGATCGCGGGCTTGGAGGTCGATCGCGACCGAGCAGAGGAACTTGGAGGCGACTGCGGCGGGTCATCGCCGCTGGGCGAGGGCGCTGGTGGTGGGCGACGCTGCCGCCTGCTGCCTTTTTTTACTTTTTATGTTTTTATGTAAGCATAGATAATAAAAGAATTTTTTTAAACGACAGCCATAGACATGAGCATATAAGAAAAAATCTTATTGATTTGTTTTTTTACATTTTTATCTTTTTAGATGAATCTGCAAAACAAATGTTAGAGATAAAAATAATTATATATTTTGTATTTTTAATTTATAAACAAAAGAGGACGCGTGAATGAACTGGATCTTATGAAATGGAAGATAGATCCGTGTCTCCGATCACCGTGCGTGACCGGTGGTGGAAGATTGTGTGAGGTAGAATGTGGAAATGGAGGGACACGAAAATGAGATGGAACTTTTGGTTTCGGACGCAGATCAAAGAGTGATGGATATTTTGGGGATTTTTAAGGATTCAAGAGCTTGATGAAAATAAAAACTATGCGACGGATGCACTAATTGGATCTCACCTCGGGATCGGATACGCCGTGATGGCCTCGACGAGGGCCAACATGATGTCACCAGATGGCTCGAAGGATGTGCACCCTTCTTCAACAAGATGGATCTCGAAGATCGGGATCCTCTCCATCAAAGATTGATCAAGCATGAATGAGGGAGGAAGGAGCCAATAAAAAGAGAAGAAAAATAAAAAAAGGAAGGTATATACACTTAAGGAAGGTGTTTAGAGGTGGAATTAATAAAAATAATTAAATTAAATTAATTAAATAATTATAAAATTCAGAATAAAATAAAATAAATAAAATATCTAATTTATAGAAATTAATTAGCCATCTTAATGGTGGCTATTAAAGGTATGGAATCATATCTTATATACAAGGTAGGTTTTTAAATCAAATAATGAATTAAATAATTAAATCTAAATTCAAATTTCGTAATTAAATTAAATTACTTAATTAATGTTAGGTATTTTATTTTTTGTGTTTTCTATATAAGGACATTAGTTGTATACAAATATTATGTACATATAGTACAATATACACAAATAAGGAAATAATTTTTATATCTTTTTTTAATTTTTTATTTATATTTTTTATTTTATTTTTAATGAAAATAATATTTACAATTATGTATATTATGTATAAAAAATAAATACGAGTAAATATACAATATGTACGTGGTAAAACTGCACAAAACACCCCGGAAAACCATCTTTTCAACCGTAACTCCAAAATTATGAAATCAAGTCCATTTGAAAGATAATTTAATTTAGAGTATAATGGAAGTGAGTTTGATTCAATTTGTATTCGTGTGGAGCTGGAATTGGTATTTCAATTATCACTTTGCGGCTTTTTCTGAGTGTAATTATTTGTAATATGTACACTATTTTATTTTGCCATTGTTTTTATTATTTACAACACATTTTTTTACAACTTTGTTTACAAAAATAATTAATTTGAAGTCAATTTATCTACAAATAAAATAGTACACGTTTTATACAAATATACAGGGAACAAATGTAAAAATTATTTTTGAATTTTTTTACTGAAAGACCCTATCTCCCCCTACTTTATTCCAGATCGATCAGGTCAAGTCTTGACATTCTCTCGGGGTTTGGGTTAGTCTGCATTTATTCTATAAATACATCCTTTATTTTTCTTTCCTTTTTCTTTTCTTCTTTATTCTTTTATTTATTTACAAAAACTGATAAAAATACGTATTTAACAAATGCATGCAAAATGGTAATTTCATGAAATTAATGGGTATTTACAGGTGTTTGACTAAGGAAATGAAGCTAAAATAAAAGAATAAAGGCGATGAATCGTGGATTCATTAGTGTGTAAACCAATCAAACTTGAGAGAACTTACCTAGGTTCGATGTGGATATTTGCGTGCTTGTATAATAACCTAATAAATAGTTCGACATTGGGTATTCATAAAGAGTGAGAGCAGGTTATAAGAATGGGAGAATAATACTTGACAACTTAGACTTAACATTTTGGGTGGTCGGTTGTCTATGGGTCCATCTGAGCTTGAACCCAACAAGTTGCCCGGACTAGTTTTCCACGATAATGGTCCGGAGACCTAAATTTGGGATGTTATAGCTTCCATTCATTCTAAGATCGATTAGAAAATTTGAAGATGATAGTCGAGGTTGATTCCTACTCAAGGTTCCCAAGGGTTTGGATCAGTTTTGTGGACGTTTATTTAAAGGAAATCTTTAATTTCATCTATATTGTACTTGTTTTAGCTTCGATTAAGGTTTGATTAAATGATTTAGTCTACTTGAAGTTTGGCTAAGCATGCCATGAGCTGTAAGAGGTTTCAAATTTAATAAACGATGGGTTCTACTAACTTAACTTATCTAATTTCTTTGATACATACATGCATGTAAGCGTACACATATATACAACTTTTATTTCAACCTTTAACGAGCTTAAGCTAAGAGAGCAAATCTTATGCAAGTTTGGTTCATTTATATAATCGAATCAAAACTTATGTTCACGCTCGGTTCTTCTATTTAAGGCAAGGAGAAAGCCTCTTAGTCAAGTTGACATTATAATTAGAGTTTTAAGTCAGTATGTCAAGATCCAAGTTAATGTCCAAATCTTTCTTAATACTCAAGAAATCCGACGGTGAATTCTTGGATACGACATCTTCTCTTGATGTCAAGGTTTGTAGGGGAAATAGCTTAATACATAAAATAAAAATCGACATGTATTCTTGATCATTTCCTGTCTAAACTGTATATATAAACTATATATATTAACTATACTAAAGTTAGGTTCCACGGGTGGCCTCATATAAGACCTCTTCCACACCCGTTCCCTCCCAACTCTACGCATTCCTATGATCTCTTTCTCTCCGACTCCGCACATTCCCTCTCTCTCTCTCTCTCTCCGCACATTGTCTTCGTTCTTCTATAACGACACCCCCAACAACAAACTTTCTCTATCTTTTCTTCAAAGAAAACTCTCTTTATTTTCTATAATAATCACTCTCTTCCTATACACAAAATATGTAACTTCTCTCTCCATGTATATCAATTTTCTCTCCTACCACTTTCTCTCCCATGATTTCCCTCTCATCTTTATACTAAACGTGTAATATCTCACTCTCCATATTTCTAATGCTACCAATATCAATCAATAAGAGGAATCTTACCTTTTTAAATCAACTTTTCAGGATATGTTTAAACACTAATTGCAAATTTATTTTTATATATAAATTGATAGGTCTTTGATGTCTCTAATATAGATTTTATCTTTCATACTTTATACAAGTTTTTATATCAAGAAATTATTTTAAACAATCTAATAAATCATTATTAAGTAATTAATGATAAAAAAATAAGCTTCAAAATAAAAAATTCACATCAAACAACCATAACTATTAATTCTTCAAAATATTATTGTCACATCAATAAACTGATGATTTTGTTTTGTTTTTACTTCCATTCAAAAAACAAGGATACAAGTCACATGTAAAAAATAAAAAGTACATTGTCTATTTCATTAAAATATTTTTACAAAAATATCGATGATTATATATATTTATGTATTACGTACGCTTTAGAAATCCAGAAAGTAATGGATTTTTTTAAGAAGATAGTTAGTTACCCCATGGGATATATAACCACTCCCTTTCTTCTACCCCCCTTGAGTATCTCTCTCCTTATTACTCTTGTCCCTCCTTTCGCTCTCCCTATTTTAATATCTAAAATTTTAAGTTATATATATATATATATTATTTTCATAATAAAATAATTATCATTTTAAAAAATAAAAAAACCATACAATAGATCAAAATATTCACGAATATGTAAAATTTATGATACAACTCGTTACTATACTAGATATTGTTTAATATAAAATAATTTGAATAATAAAACTATAAATACATATATTTTTTTGTAGAAAATTAGAATTGAGAATAAATGACGAAATTGATTGACTCGTAGTGTATAAAGTCCTCTAGGCTATTTTCCTCTCCCCCTCATTTTTATATTTAGATTGTAGTATTTTTGTAACTTATTATGCTCTTTATGGATATCATAAAATTATATATTCTAAAAAATCAAAATTTACAATGTCCTAAATATAATCTTACCATACTATTGCGTCATTAATTAAACATTTTTCAAAAAATGGTGAATAATAACTCTTTTATCCAAATAAAAGAGAAAAAACTTGACTATATAAGTATTAAAAATCAATACCTTAATATATACAATCCATTATTTTCGATTTTTTATTGAACTTTTTGAAATTCTTACCAAAAAATATTGCGACAGTTTATCCAAGTATTTAGTATCCACCAAATATATAATATTGTGTAAGAGGGAAGCACTATCAACTAAGCGAAGTGCACATCCAAGTATTTAGTATCCACCAAACAGTTTACCCCTCCAAGCAAAATTGATAACCTTTTTCAATGTTATCTGAGTTGAAAAAGAGCTTGATGTGTCCATGAATGTCAATGCATCTATAAAAAGAGAACATAGATCAATTAAGTCCAACCCTTTCTACCATCTTATGTCGACCACCTAAATAAGCGTGAGAATGCCTAAATTCACCAAGGATTGATGCGTAGAAGAGTTAACACCTAGGGCTCGTTTGATCACTGGGTTGGGTTGAGGTAACCTCCTATGAATAATAGTTGTTTGGATGCTTATAAAGGTTGGTAGAGGGTTGGAATAAGGAATATGATATGATGTCGCATTGATTTGGGATAGAATTTCAACCCAAAAATGACCCAGGAATGCATGGGGTAAGGGTAACCCGATAACCAACTCAATCAAAATCAGACTCAAGGCTCTTTGAAATATGATTTAAACATATTTGAGATGAATTGGTCCAAATCTTAGAACCAAATAAAGTTTAATAGAACTCAAGTGCAATTGATCATGAATACTCAAACCTAAGAGAGTTCGACCATAACGAACAATCCAAAGGCCATGTCATTATAAATCCTTCACATTGTGTATAAATTACCTGAATTCTCAAGATTGTGTAGATGTGTCTGTTTAAAATCTCTTGAAGATTGAAAATATCTCTTCCAAAATGAAGAGGTATAAATCCTTAGAGATCGAGATAAGTACACATATGGTTCATGCAAATGTCGGGATCACGGGGCAACCGTATTCTTTTTACCGTTAGGACCCCTCTTTAGTCAATCAATATACACTAGCAAACATACCGCGCTTCGTGGCTGGATGAATTTATAAATAAGTAATATTTTTGTTAGTGTAATGTGATAAAACAATACATGAAAATTATTAAATATATTATGTCTAAGTAATATGTAACTAAAATGTTTATTTTATATTAGAACCTTAGAGTATTAACTCCAAGTTCACTGGTATAAAAGTTTGAAAACATAACAAAAACTCAAATCATGGAAACAATCTCAATCCATTAAGGTAAAGCGTAGTGATATAAAGCAACTAATTTGCAATTTAGTGTTGTATATTCTTTCACACAAATCCTCCACGTAAAGTAGAAATATTCTCAATTCCGTGTAGGAATTGTTCCTTCTCTGGGATGTTCTTCAAAACTTAGAGAAATGAATTACAATACCGAGCAATTATATCATAGGAAATTCATAAAATAAACTTCAACTAATTAATACGTAATATTACCTAAACCTGACTATTGAATTGGCAATAGAGTGTAATTGCTAGTTAATCGTTAATATTGAATCGACGCAACACTACAATTTACTTCAAAATCACTTTCATAATTTGAGAAACAATCAATCTAGAACATCGGTAACATAAAGCTAGTTGGATACAAACATCAAAATTCGTTTTTAAACATGGGAATGATTTCATAAGATGTAACAAGTTTGTTCTAAATCATGAGCAAACGCCTGACATAAATAAAAGAAAATTTCAACTCCAAGATTACATTTAAAAGTACAAACAATCATTATGCAATAGTAAGTTACCAAGGTAAAATATATGTTATCCAACTACTCCAACATATCGTTGATCAGCTCAACGTCTGCTCGTTGACGCCAGATGAAGTCGACGATGATCTATCTCAGGTCTATGCGATTTGATCGTCGACGAATCCCTCATATTTCAAGCGGTGCACTCCTTGATCGTGATGGATCTCAACGAAGTGCATAATTCTACACATGCTCCTCGATGAAGAAACTGGCAGCGTGATGCTCGATCTCAGTTCAATCGAAGAACTACCTGCAAGTTGACAAAATGCATCTCGATTATGGACGATTTGGATCTCAATCATTATGTCTCAAGTGTTAATTCTACATATGCTCCTCGATGAAGAAACTGGCAGCGTGATGCTCGATCTGATTTGTGTCCTGCCTTCTGATTGATTGAGAGCTGTTGGGCCAGGATTGCTGACATGTCTGATCCGTGTCCTGCCTTCTAATTGGCTGAGAGCTGTTGGGATGGATTGCTGAATACAAATGGTATTCTTCTGTTGCATTATAAAAGGGGCCCTAGGGTCACCAGATACTGCATCCTCATTCTGATCCTATTTCTCATCCCATATTTGTACCTTCTCAATACCCTCCGTTTTACATTTTTCTCCATATAGTGAAACCAATCGCCGCCGCCCAAGGATGTAGCCCATTTACGGGTGAACCTTGTAAATCCTTGTGTTTGCGTCTTGCTTGTTTGATCGTGTTTGTGTTTGTTTGCTTCCACGATTTGCAACAAACTAGTATCAGAGCTCAGGGTTCCGTCAGGATTATTCAGTAAGATGGATCACACAATCTGAAGATCGAGAATTTAACAGGGAATAACGGATTCAGTCTATGGCAGATCAAGATGCGTGCCCTTCTGAAGCAGCAGGGCATCTGGGCACCGTCAGATCAGGAGCGGGCAAAGGCACTCAAGCGTTTGAGTTGATGGTACAGGAAGAGAAGGCGCACTCGATGATCATGCTATGTTTGGCGGACGAGATTATAACAGAGGTTGCTGATGAGAATTCCGCGGCTGGCCCGTTGTTGAGGCTCGAAAGTCTATACATGACGAAGTCTCTGACCAACAAGTTGCTCTTGAAGCAACGCTTGTTCTCTCTTCGCATGCAGGAAGGTACATCTCTTAAAGAATATCTAGATCGCTTAAATACATTATTGATGGATTTAAGAAACGTAAATATTAAGATTGAAGATGAGGATGCTGCCTTGATTTTATTGGTTTCTCTTCCATTATTGTTTGGAAATTTTGTTCAATAATTTATTGTGGTAAGAGAATCAATAATCCTAAAGGAAGATCGCGCAAGTCTGCATACACGTGAACTCCGACATATGGCTACCGGGAAGCAAGACCCTAACGCTGCAAGTTTGGTTATGACTCATGAGAAGAGTCATGCTGGTTTTGGCTACGCAAAGAAGGGAAAGCAGAAGTCCAAGTTGAAGAATCACAATGCTAGGGACATCTGCAGTTATTGCAAGGAGCATGGACATTGGAAGAAGGACTGCCCGAAGAAGAAAGGGAAAGCTACGGTTGTTGCCGTAGCTCATGGAGGCATAGATTCCGAAGATGATCTGGTTCTCACCATCACGGATCAGAAGACGATAGATAACACATGGATTCTTGATCCAAGTTGTTCCTACCATATGACTCCCAATGAAGATTGGTTCTGCACCAATGAGAAGATAGATGGTGGAAACGTCATCATGGGGAATGATGCATCATGCAAGATTGTAGGGATTGACTATGTGACGATCAAGATGCATGATGGAATCGTGAGGATGGTGACAGAAGTACGCCATGATCTTGATCTGAAGAAGAACCTGATATCCTTTGGAGTCTTAGACTCTAAAGTATATAGGTACAACGCTGAAGGTGGAGTCATGCAGATTGCCAAAGTTGGAGTTGTTGTCATCAAGGGTAACAAGCAGAAAACCCTATACATCATGCAGGGGTCTGCAGTTACCGGTTCTGCTGCAGTGGTGTCTCAAGCCATAAGATCAGAGTCAGAATTGTGGCATATGCGGTTGGGACACATGAGTCAGATGGGGATGAATATTTAGAAAGGCCTTATCGGGGATCTCAAGGGATCCAAGCTGGAGTTCTGTGAGCATTGCGTGTTGGGAAAACAACATAGGAAGCAATTCAGTAAAGCCATCCACAATATGAAGGAGACACTCGACTACATCCATGCCAATTGTTGGGGTCCTTCACGGGTCCCATCTTTGGGAGGTGCCAAGTATTTTCTATCTATTATTGATGATTACTCCAGGATGGTGTGGGTGTACATGATGAAGCATAAGAGCGAGGCATTTCAGACCTTCAGGCAGTGGAAGATCTTGGTGAAGAATCATACTTCTAAGAAGGTGAAGCATCTCCGTACAGACAATGGGCTTGAGTTTTGTTCGTCAGAGTTCAATGAGTTCTGCAAGGAGGAGGGTGTCACGAGACACCTCACCGTCAGAGATACGCCACAACAGAATGGAGTTGCAGAACGAATGAACATGACGCTTCTAGAGAGAGCAAGGTGCATGCTCTCTAATGCTGGACTTGGTAGAGCATTCTGGGTTGAAGCTGTGAATACAATTTGTTACTTGGTGAATCGGAGTCACGCATCTGCCATTGGTTGCAAAACACCCATGGAGGTATGGTCTGGTAATCATGCTGATTATTCTATTTTACGAGTCTTTGGTTGTGATGCCTATTATCACGTTAATGAAGGAAAGTTAGAACCGATGGCAAAGAAAGGGGTGTTTACAGGCTATGGTGCAGGGGTAAAGGGGTACAGAATCTGGTCCCCTTCTGAGCATAGAGTTATTGTTAGCAAGAATGTTACTTTTGATGAGAATTCCATGCTTCACTCGAGTAGTAAGTCTATTGATGCAGGGACAAGTGATGATGTGCCCGAACAGGTGGAGTTCGAACTGACATGAAGTAGTGATCATGCCGCTTCTGATCAGGCTGTTGTTTAATGGCCTGAAGCTGAGCAACCATAGGAGAGGCAACCAAGTGTTGCTACTGATCGGCCTCGTAGGGAGATACATCCACCGTAGAGATACGGTTTGGAAGACATGGTTGCATTTGCACTACATGTTGCGGAGGAGATAGAGTCTCCAGAGCCCTCCACTTACAGGGAGTCAATATCTGGTGCAGAATCCGGGCATGGGATTGTTGCTATGGGAGAGGAGATGGAGTCTCTTCGCAGGAATCAAACATGGGAGCTTGTCAAATTGCCAATGGGGAGGAAAGTTGTTGGATGCAAATGGGTCTTCAAGAAAAAGACAGGAATCTCAGGCAATAAAGGCATCAGATACAAGGCACGCCTAGTTGCGAAGGGTTACAGTTAGAAGGAAGATGTGGATTGCAACAAGATATTCTCTTCGTTATAAGACATACTTCCATCAGAGTGCTACTAGCTCTTGTAGCACATCGAGACTTGGAGCTAGAGAAGTTAGATGTGACGACAGCTTTCTTGCACGTGAACTCGAAGAAGACATTCTTATGAGAAAACCAGAGGGATTCATATCTCAGGGCAAGGAAGACCATGTGTGCATATTGAACAAGTCCTTGTATGGGCTTAAGAAGTCTCCTAGACAGTGGTACAAGAAGTTTGACAGCTTCATGATAGATCATGGGTTCAACAGGAGACCATATGATTGTTGTGTTTACCACAACAAGGTGGATGATGGCTCCTTCATTTTTTTGTTATTGTACATCGATGACATGTTGATTGTTGCCAAGCAAATGAGTATCATAAATGATATGAAGAAGCTCCTTAATTCAGAGTTTGACATGAAGGACCTTGGTGCAACGAAGAAGATTTTAGGGATGGAGATAATTAGAGATCGTGCAGAAAGGAAACTTTTCTTATCTCAGAAGAAGTACATCGAGAAAGTTCTAATGAGATTTGGGATGTCTACAACAAAGCCTCATTCATCTTTCATTTTCATTCGCGCCAAAGTCAGACACAGAAAAGGAACACATGTCACGTGTTCCCTATGCCAACGCAGTTGGGAGTGTTATGTATGTGATGGTATGCACAAGACCTGATATTGCTCATGCTGTGAGTGTTGTTAGCAGATTCATTGGCAACCCAGGGAAGGAGCATTGGCAGACAGTCAAGCGGATTTTCCGCTATTTGAGAGGAACGTCAGACATTGGCCTCATCTACAGAAGTGATTCAGAATGTTCAGTTGCTGGATATTTAGACTCAGACTATATTATAGATGTCGATGGGAGGAGATCAATGACATGCTATGTCTTCACTTTGGGGACTTCGATCATCAGTTGGAATGATACCTTGCAACCATCAGTTACTTTGTCTACTACAGAAGCCGAGTACATGGCTTTGATAGAGGCTGCAAAGGAAGGCATCTGGCTAAAGGGCTTAGTTGGAGATCTCAGTCTTAAACAGGATCAGGCTAAAGTATATTATGACAGTCTCAGTGCGATATGCTTAGCCAAGGATCATGTCCAACACGAAAGGACCAAGCACATCGATGTCAAATATCATTTCATTCGTTCTGAGAAGAGGATCAAGGTGAAGAAGGTCGGCACAACAGATAATCCAGCTGATATGTTCACAAAGGCAAATCCGGGGAGTAAGTTCAAACATTGTTTCGACTTGCTCAATGTCGATGGTTGGACCCCAAAAGGGGGTTGGCGGGGACATGGTAAAGCTTGACAAAGCTTCTCAGAGGATTCAATTCAAGGTAGAGATTGTTAATGTGACTTGAATCCTAACTACTTGTTGGGCTGCTGATGTGGTTGATCCATGTCCTGGCTTATGATTGGTTGAGAGCTGTTGGGCCAGGATTGCTGACATGTCTGATCTGTGTCATGCCTTCTGATTGGCTGAGAGCTGTTGGGCCTTGATTGCTGATAAGTCTGATCCGTGTCCTGCCTTCTGATTGGCTGAGAGCTGTCGGAATGGATTGGTGAATATAGGGGTGTACATGGATCGGATAAAATCCATAATCTGATCCAATCCGTTGTCATTGGATTGGATCGGTTTGGATTTATAAGTCTAATGGATCGGATCGGATTGAACTTTTACAAATCCGTTCATTTATGAATTTGATCGGATTATTGTCAAAATCCGATCCGATCCAATCCGTTAATCCGTTAATAAATAAATAAATAAATAAATAATATATATATTCATTTGTTGTTATTAGAGCACGTCATATATTTAATTTTATTTGAAAGCTATGTGTAAATATCCAAGATACTCACATTTATAGTTTACACTGTACTTGTTGGAACCCCCTTAGCCCACCCCATCAGTTGGTTTTTAAAAAGTAATAGTTACCCACAGTGTCCTTCACATCCTTCCATTTTTTCAAAGAAAATATCTTTCTTAAAAAAACATACCTAAACTCAAACCCCCCTTGGATCCCTTTCAAACGAAACACCCATCCGGACGTCACACCTCTCCTCCCTGGAAAGTACATATCTTCGCTGGTTGCCACCCTTATCTCCAACCGCACATATGCTGCCAGATCTCCCTCGTGTATGCGCAACCAAACCTCCATCGTGCACGGCATCCAGACCTCGTCCTCGGCTCTCTCAGACCTCCCTCACGCTGCGGCCAAGCACCTTAGGTGACTCTTTCCAACATTGTGCCATCGTGCATGGTCCTCGCCCCAAACCTCCCTCGTGCATAACCCTCCCTCCCGCACCGCATAGTCAAGCAGGTCGGTTGCAGGTTAGTTGTAGTTCTTATCTGATATACACAAATTTGCAATTTTATTAAAAGTCAACGTGATACATCTATAATTTCTACAAATTATAGGTACATTATTTATATTTAGTTATACAATTATTGTTCATACTAAATCAATAGCAAGCATATATTTTTTATTTTCCAAAAAATAACTATCATTCTCTTTAATACTCTCAATTTTAGAACCATGATTCAAATGTCGAGGTCTAATGTGCTGCAAACTTAATCGTAGCATATGATGTGATAGTAGGTGAGCATTAAAAATCCGATCCAATCCGTGATCCGATGGATTGGATTGGATTGGATTTGCATGTTTAATGGATTGGATTGGATTGGATTGGAAAAATAAAAAATCTGTTGAGTATGGATTGGACACGGATTAAGCTAAAATCAGATCCAATCCGATCCATGTGCACCCCTAGGTGAATACAAATGGTATTCTTCTGTTGCAGTATAAAGGGGTCCTAGGGTCATCAGATACTGCATCCTCATTCTGATCATGTTTCTCATCCCATATTTGTACCTTATCAGTACCTCATATATTACATTTTTCTCCATATAGTGAAACCGATCGTTGCCGCCCAAGAACATAGCTCATTTACGGGTGAACCTTGTAAATCCTTATGTTTGCGTCTTGCTTGTTTGATCGTGTTTGTGTTTGTTTGCTTCCGCGATTCACAACAAGATGGAACGATGCATTTTGGAGCTTAAGAAAGGACACAACATCTTTTTGTTGTGCATCGAAAAATGCCCCGGAGAGGGGAAGGAGCATTTGTGTTCTCTGTGAAGGTGGTAGGGGGAGGCATCATGCTTCTATTACACAAAGTATGACAGACACCTAATCTCAAGACAGGAGCCTACTTGCCCCTATACCGTGTTACCTATATTGTATCATTTCAAACATGTGCCTACAACCAAAGCATGATCAACCAACGTGATATTTGAAGTTAGTATACCACTGTTGAATCAATCCTTCCAAGAAAATCCACATCTTCAATGCTTAGCCTTGATTTGGTAGGCAGCTTCATTTTATAGCGACGGCCTTGATGATATTCTCTTCTGTTAGCTATACTTGTTATGAACATGAAAAGATAGAAGAAAGCAGATCTACGACCATTTTCTTGGTCGAGTACACTCTTGATATCATTGCATCAATTCCCAAGTACCCATCAGTGTACCGTAGTTCTCTGAAGAATTTAAAGAAACAATGAATGAAATGAAAGAAGACAAACACCTCTTAGTTTAAAGAAGGTTGGTTATCAACTTAGCATGCTATTAAAAAAACTTCATCTTTGTTGATATTAAGACAGAGATACCTTCATCTTTGATGTCAAGATCCACTAAGATAACAACTAACAACTCCAATAATGCTTCCCTGCGAAAAATGCCCTGGAGAGGAGAAGGAGCATTTGTGTTCCCTGGGAAGATGGTAGGGGGAGGCATCCGACTTTTATTATACGAAGCATGACATGCACCTAATCTTAGGACATGAGCCTACTTGTCCCTATACCATGTTACTTATATCGTATCATTTCAAAAATGTGCCTACAACGAAAGCATGATTGACCAACATGATATGTGAAGTTAGTATACCATTGTTGAATCAATTCTTCCAAGAAAAACCACATATTCTTTGCTTAGACTTGATTTGATAGGTTGATTCATTGCATAGTGACGGCCTTGATGGATATTCTCTTCTGTCAGTTCTACTCGTTATGAACATGCAAAGATTGAAGAAAGCAGATCTATGACCATTTTCTTGATCGAGTACACTCTTGATAGCATTGCATCAATTCCCAAATACCCATCAGGGTACCATAGTTCTGTGAAGATTTTAAAGAAACAATGGATGAATGAAAGAAGACAAACACCTCTTAGTTTAAAGAAGGTTGGTAATTACCAACTTAGCATGATATTAAAACAACTTTACCTTTGTTGATACTAAGACGGGGATAACTTCATCTTTGATGTCAAGATCCACTAAGATAGCAACTGACAACTCTAATAATGATTTCCTATGAAACTTTTAACAATCAAATATATCTTCCATCAGCTTGTTAAGTTCACAATTTTTCGAGGAATTATAAAAGCAATCCAGAAAAGTTCAAAGCGGAGAAAATTTTTGCATGCAATCAACATCTTTTCCACCCATCGATTTCATTGACCTATAAAATGAGCTATATAACCAGGATAATGTGGCTAATATTTGGCTGCAATATGCAAAAATAAAAACATTGCCAGCTTGCCATAGACAATAATTGCATGCATATTCATACTTAGGCTCCAAAACTAGAGTTTCCATTCTTAAATTTTAGAGCAAAACATATAAATAGGTGTCCTGATTACTGGGTCAATCCAGTTTGCTAAGCCAACGCGAGTTTATTCATGTTATTCGAATGTACATTAGGTTGGCACTAGTTTTCAGACTACAATGCACACTGCGAACTAGAAATTATGAATAAATGTAGGGATTTTTTCATACATAGGCTCCGAAATTAGTCTTCTGTTCTGAATTTTTAGAGCAAAAGACATAAATAGGTGTCTTGGGATTACTTGGTTCCTGGTCAACCCAGTTTGCTAATGCATGAACCACAATAAAATCACATTGGGCTGAAAATAGTTTATAGACTACAATGCGCATTGCAAATAATAAATTATGGATAAATGTAGAGTTTTTTTCCAGAAAGAGCATTTGTTATTTTATGCACTTATGGGTCAGGAAATGGTCGAAAATCCAAGCTCTAATGATAGCAACAACACACTAAGAAGTCCTCTTTGAGACCACCAAATAGGCTGAGCTTGAGTAAACAACATCATCCAAAAGGTACCAACACTAATGGTTGGATTTGAAGAATCCCTCCAGATCTTTAAATACCATCTACGATATATTTCTTTATAATCATTTGAGCAAGTGCCCACGATCAACCTCCAGCATTTAAAAAAAACTTTTGGCGCACAAAATATTAAGACCCTCTGTTACATATCTCAGTTCAACCTTTACGTTAATTGCATAGACAAAAAATAGAAGCAAAAAATGAGAAGACTGGAATAAAGTATCACTATTTTTCACAATCTTATAGCAAACATCACTTTTGGATTGTTAATAAAAAAATAGCAAGAGGTTTAACTAATGCTTGGGTGTAGCCCAACATAGATTCAATCAACACCATCTTGTCAATAGGAGAATCCACTCCATTGCTTCTAAAGCTCATTTACAGTATCACGCTCCACCGGAATCCGAATATGATAGAACAACCAAGTCCAATCCATAGAGAAATCAAATCTTAGCAAAATACCCATACAAAGGGAACCTATCTCTTGTCACATTCAATGGAATTCGTCAATGATTTTATCCAGACCCATAGGACATGTTGAGTATACAGTGAGAAAAATCCACATTACAATAGCTCGATTTTTAAATAGTTTTAACGTTAGAACTACCACAATACCCATGCATGTATGTTTTCAAGTTGATAAATGATGAAGTTTTTGGGTACATACCTATATGGTGGAGGTCCTTTTTTCTTCAAAAAAAAAAAACTACCACAAAACCTTTCTCCCAGAAAAAGATGATTCATAAGCCACACTAACGATATCATTAGCTCACTGGAAACCAAGGGCCAACATGAAAGTCCACATCGTTTAAATTTTGAACCAAACATAAGGAAGCCCTAATTTGATGCAAATCAAATTTTGGGGAAGAGAGAAATTTGGAGAGGGTGAGGGAAAGAAAGAAGAACATGTGTCGAAACATGGGTTTTGGTCATGAGAATTAACGTGGAAGGGGGAAGAAGTTGGTTCAGGATGATAACATAATGAAGCCCTAATTTGATGCAAATCAAATTTTTGGGAAGAGAGAAATATGGAGAGGATGAGGGGAAGAAGGAATAACATGTGTTAAAACATGGGGTTTTTGGTCATGCGAATTAACGTGGAAGGGGGAAGAAGATTGTTTAGGATGGTGGTGCCTGATCAGGACCACTGATCTAAATTAGGGGGAAGAAGATAAGGGGAGAGGTGATGATGAAATCCACCTCTCCCCTTATCTTCCTACAATTCTAGACATCCAAAATCATCAAAATAACAGTTATAACAACAACAAACTCGGAAGAAGGTGAAATCTAAGCGACATGTACTCCTCAAGGAAGCGATTGTCGCCGAGGTCGAGATCATCCTCGAGGTTCTCTAATTATATGTTTGACAAAAAAGTCCTCCTCCTCCTCCCATGGTGCGGTGTGGCGATGCTCTCCCTCATATGTGACAATGAGCATGGAGGGATCCAAAGGGTCACTCTCAGTGTGCTTCCCGCCGAGCACCCGCGGATGGAGCTGCACTTGTAGTACCCCCTGTAACCATGAAGAACAGAAGGGAGATCGGTTAGAGTCAGCTAAATTTAATTATTCAATATTATTAATCTATTGATTAAGTGATATCTAGCGGATTAACAATACTTTTAATGAACTAAGTGTATTAACTTAATAAGGTAGAATTGGATATCTTCGTTGATTATTAATTAGAGCAAACTTGAGCTTAATTGAGTATAACGTTGGTTGTTAATTCATGAGCTTAGTATGTGTGGTGTGTATGCGATTTTGCGTGGCATTTCATATCATTTTGTTACATTAATTAATTTACATATAAAAATATCAAAAACAACATGCATACATCTTAGCATTGTCCACGTTAACCTAGATGCCTTAAATAGTTCAGCCTAGATTATTTAGATCTTAATTAGATAACTCGATTAGCTCGTCTTTGTGTTCGACACTGGAATTATCCATGTATAAATTACACCTCATTCTCTTCGCGAAGAAATTTTTAGCGAGGTTTTGTTAACCTGATGATTGCTCATGCTACAATTTGACATTTTTATCATAACAATTTGACTATTCATCATGTCTCCCTAAGAAGTTGGGTGCTTTGAAGCTACAGTCGATAGATAAGTAACCTGCCTTCGGATTTAGGGGTCTTAAACCATTTGCTTCAACAATGTTCTTAGTACTTCTTTAATTTATTTTTTATTCTTTTGATATATGGAGGTTCTTTACTCGATTTATTACCTTATAGTTGTTAAAACATTATTAACTCATCCCTTCCTTCTCCTCCCATCTCATTTCCTTATTTTGCGAGCAATATATATTTAGTCCTCATTTGCCGACTTATAAAAAAGACCTAAACATGAACATCTTAGTAGGGTAAGGATATAGGAAAATGATTCTTAAACCCTAACCCAAAAACTACCCAAGACTATGTGGACAACCACTTCGGCTGCTACCAGGTAACTACTCCACCAACTCAACCTTTTTGGGAAATGCTTTCTAACATAATTTGATAGGGGTTCTTTTTGCACTCATACATGTTACCAACAATATCGTCACTCTCTCCCCATTCTCTCCTGTAGATGTTTTGAAGTATTATGACCCCAATCTGTCACGAGGGATCTGCCATAAGTTATTTACAAGTATTTAAGAACCTGCCATATAGTTAGGTTATTTTAATGGCAAGATCTTAGAGACCTGTCATGCATTAGTTCAATCTCATGTAGGTCTTTGGGGTCTTGCCATGTTATTTACTCATTTTGATGGTAGCTCTTCGAGCTCCCATATATTAGTTCATTTTGTAGGGCAAGTCCTCTTAGGGCCTATCATGAGTTCATTCAAGTTAATGGCAGGTCATATGGCATGAGTTTTATCATTTTGATGGCATGTACCATTCACCTGCCACCATGTATGCCACTAAAATCTAAAATCCATTCCACCACAGTTGTCGCCTCTACAACCACGTGGTTCACGCCACCACCACTGTCACCATCATCACCACACCATCATTGCCTCTGCCACCATCACTAACAACACTACTACTTCTATCACCACCATCACTGCACCACCATCATCGCCACTACCGTTGCGCCACCACTGCCATGCCATCACCACCACCACCTTTACCATTATTACGCTACAACTGTTATCAATGCCACCACTACACAACCGCCACCACTAAACTACCTCCACCACCTTGCACCACCACTGAGCATTGTGTGTTACTTTCATCGCTCCCGACATGCCATCACCCATCGCTTTTCACGTGATACCTCCTCCGTGTTGTCATGTGCCATCTCTCCACTCACTACCATGATCACCTGCTCAACACTTTGTGCCCCTGTCAAACTTGCTGCTCGTTACGTCCATGCAGCCATCGGAGTGAAATGGGAGATGGAAATGTCATATTCCTCCATTCATAAATATTTTCATTTTTTATTCTCAAGTGTCATAGTGGATGACAGGTGGGCATGTCGGTGCCATGATGATGAAACTCGGTTTCATCGTCTTAATTCTTCATTTTTAACCTCTTTGCTTAAAAGTATGTCAAAAAAAATCGGATAAAGTCCTGTAATTATCAGAGTCTTGAATAAATTAAAAATCATAAAAAATGTCAAAATTAAAATCCGTGGTGTTTTTAGCCTTAAAAGGCCCTCAAAAATATTTTGTGTCTTCAAAATGACCACATCTCCGTTTTGGTCAACATGAAACTTGTAGATCTCATCGAGATCTACAACTTTCATGTTTTGAGTTTTTCTGAATTCGGTCTTTTAACCCCTCAAAAATCAAAATCTTTCTCTGAATAATCTGATTGGGCCACGTGGCCCTTTCTGGTTGAGCCACGTGGCCCGCTTCATCTCGCGCCACCCGGCCTCTTCCCCCCACCGTCCGATTATTTCCTTTCTCTCCATATCACCTCCGTTCAATTCATCCATTTCCTAACCGTCTGATCAACGCCTGCATCGCATCAAGGCCGTCAGCCCTCACCTCTTCCCTAGCTCTCCATGTGTCATCATATCAAACGCTCGATCCTCTTTTGATCCACAATCTACGCCATCCAAACGCGTGCCCGCTCTCAGCCCTTGGATCGAGCATTGGAATATATCACAGCCGTCCGTGAACGCTTCTCTATCAGCTCGACACGTGGCACGCTCCGCCACCCTTCGATTGTGTCGCCCGATATCTAATCGTAGCCGCTCATAAGCGCCTCGATCCCGGCCGTTGGATCGCATGATCCAATGGCTTAGATACCTTCGTCTACCTCCAGCCTCCCTCAATTCCACGTTCTCCACTTCACGAGACCCCTCCCCCCTTCTTATTTTCTTGACCACCATTGCCACCTTCTCCACTCACCGACCACCCCACGACCTTGCCCTATCATCCCTCATCCTCGCGGCCTGTTACGCACTCCACGAAGCTCCTCTCAGCCACTCACTACCCCTCGATCAAACCACGCATACCACCTCTGGAGCTGCCAACTTTCTCCCCTTATATATGCCGTCTCCTCCACCGGTCACACCCGTCCACCTGTACGTGGGGCACTGCCTAGCCCCTCTCCTCCTCCCCGTGATAGGAGGAGGGACGATCGAGGCGCAAAAATGACGTTTAGCCTCCGGTGTTGACCCATGGCTGACGACGGCCAGGCATGCGGTGCTCAACCACCGCCAAGCTGCCCCAAGTAGCTGATGGGGTCCAGCGATGACCCGATCTTCTCCATGAAGCTCAAGCACAGGCTCCGTTCCGCCCTTATCTCAGGTAAGCTTCTCTACTTCTGTTGTATTTTTTGTCCTTCTTCTCGACGTTAATTAGGTCACAAGCCACCTCTTTACCCTCCATTGAACCCCCACGAGCTCCACCTATCATCCGTCAACTTCGCCAGCATCTCCGATCACACCCTCTCCCTTCTCCGCCACTGGTCACCTTCGACCCATCTCCTCTGCCCTCTCTGACGGAGGAGCTCTGGTTCCCCCTTCCCTTCGCTCGATTGGAACCTCATTACGTCCATACGCACGCACACTAATTCACCTGCACGCACAGAATACTTTGAACTAACTTGCAGGAGAAGACCCTTCAACTGTCGGAGCTCCATCGGAGCTGATTTCCTAGACTTAACCGCCAACAGCCAAGCCCCGATGGCCTGATCCAGAAGCTTCGGCACCTTCCCCGAGCTCCCAGCTACCTCGACGAACGTCCAAGTAGGTCCGAGGAGGTCCACCGTGATAGAGCAGCAACGGCGGAGTTTGGGCTCCTTCGCCGGAGCTCGAACCTCGCCGCCAGGTGCAGCTGCGGAAGGAGGAGCAGTCACCGTTGGATGCTCCTCCCTGAAGCTCATCCAACGGTGAAGAAACAGCCACGTCGACACATAGCGCTTACTCCAGCGACCGTTGGATCCTCAAGATCCAACGGTCTACATTCCTCCACGCGTCAACCACCGAGCCTCAGCCTCCGAGCCAGCAGGCTTGGGTGCTACGAACCTACCTCGAGCCAAAGCCTCGAGGCTCATCCGTTCCGAAGCTAGCCCAAGCCTCCAACGAGCCTGAACCTCCACCGAGCCTGGGATAGCTCGTGCCATGCACGTGCCTTCTGGGAAATTTGCATCGAAGCCCACCTACTTCTTCAATATTGCAGACAGGTCCTGGATCACGTGCAGACCACGTGCGTGGTGGGTATTTTGCATCTATACCCTCATGAGTTTTCATAATTGCAAAAATACCCCTATGTGTGAGGTTATTTACAATGAAGGTCCCGAACTTTCTTGTATTTGCATTTTAGTCCCTCTCAAGGACCTGTTTGTAGTTATCTTTCATGTTTTCTTACAATTATGCCCTTGTCTTCTTTTATGCATATCTTGAGCTTCGTAACTCCGATTGAGACAATTTCAGTGGCATTTTGAAGCTCTCTTTATTGTCTTCTTGATGGCATACTTATATCTCAGATTTGACACTTAAAATTTATTGTATTATTTTGTCTAAGTGTCTTGATCTCGATGATTCTCGTGCCTAATTTATATATCAATGAAAGTCGCTTCATTATTTAACCCTGATTTGACTTTTGATTAATTAGCTCAAGTATTTCTGATCTAGGTCGTATTTCCATTGCATTTCATCGCATTTAATTGCATGATTAAAATAAGAAAAATAAAAAAAATGCATGTTTCATATTTGCTTGTTGCATTGTCTTGTCTTCATGCATTGTTTGACCTAGGTTTTCCAACTCAATACTTAAGGAAATTGATAAGAGTCTAGATAATACAAGAGAGGCTCGTATCCCTGAGTTCAACCTTGGTTTCTTACCAAGTAAAATAAATTCATGAACATCCGATTCTATTTGATTTAGCAATTAGATGGTTTTTGACGAACCTAATCCAGCCCTGCTACAACGTTCTTAAGTGCTAATTCCGCACTCTTAAAGGGCTAGATTTGCGGCTCGTCAAATGGTGTCGTTGCCGGGGACTCGGTTCATTTTTTGTATTATTCGGATTTTTATGTATTTATTTAAGTGTTTCTTTTATATAGGTCAATTTGTCCATTTATTTTGCATTATAAAATTTTTTCTCTTCGATTGATCGCTAACCTTTGCTTTTGTGACAGGGCCCTTGATGACTCAAGGAGGCGAGGAGCAGGTGCTTCCCGCTGTGAGAAGCCGCAAAAGCATGCTTAGAGCAAGTCGAAAAGAAAGAAAAAATGTGTCATTTTTCGCATATCATTTTTTGTCATGTAATAATCGTCTTTACAGTGGTCTTCAATTGAAGACTCGCGATTGTAAATGCATGAATGTGGTTGTGTGGGGATCATCCCCACTTGAGTGTCGACTGATGAATCCACGATTCATCATCTCAATATCTTGATCTTAGCAAAATCCACGAGTAAATTCCCTAATAAATGTACATAAAATCCATAAATTAGCAAAATGACTCTTGTAAATAAAATACATTAATTATTGTATATTATATTGTATAAAATAAATTAACACTAAAAAGCTGCAAATTAAAGGAGTTTTTCACCTGTAAATACCCTAAAACTTCATGAATTTTTAATAATTTTATTTCAAATCTTTTTTGGCTAATTCTTTCTTTAACTTGTTCATAAAAATGTATATAAAAATACAAAAATACAAAATAAATTTCATATAAAATAAATGCTCCTAGATCTCAAAGACAAAAAAGCCGTAAAGTCCAACTTCCAAGCCAAATTCCCGCTCCGTATGAACTCCGAATTCACCAAACTCACTTTTAAAGTTCAAGTTAGAAAATTATCTATCCAACGGAAGTGGTTTCATTAAAATCGGAGGTCGTTTGCAAAAGTTGGATTTTGGGACCTAGATGTACATTGTATATTATGTATATATATTCTTTCTTTCTTCATTTTATCTTTCTTAATTACTAAAAATCCAAAAAAAATCATTGTTGTGTTGTATTTTAATTATATTATTTTATTGCATTTTTTTCGTTGTAAATATCTCTTACTAAAAAGACAAAAAAATTTAATATTAGAAAAGCAAACAAAAAATTGTACGTGGTGTTTTGTATTCACTTGTAAATTCACCACTATTTTTTCCTTCTATATTTGTTGTAATTAAAGTAGCCTACTTTATTCCATTTATTTATTTATTCTCTACAATAACCACCATTCAACTCATCCTACCACCAACCTCCATTCAACCCCACCATTTTTTAAACCTCCTATTCAACTCCATTAATAAAATAACCTCCCACCATTTTAATAACCTCTCATTTCATCATCTATATATACATCCCATCCTCCTCAATTTTCCCTGGATCCATCTTTATGTGAGGAGAGCCTAGTTCGCAGAGTTGAATCGGTGACAGCGACGCAACCGCGGTCGAGTGACGACGACCCTCTCTCCGGTGAGATCCGTTGGTTTTTTGGCCAACATCGCAGCCGCAACCGCGCGCTGCTCGAGCTCATAGCACGGCGGCGATTCGAGCGAAAACCGTACTCTCGTGAGCACACCATAGGCGACCGCGTTCATCTTAGGTAAATTCTCCCTTCAATTTATCACCGTTGTTATTTTCTCAAAATATTTTTTTATCACATTACCACCACCACCATCATTTTATATCATCTTCAGACCACCATTTTTTTCCTTCCTTTTTTGTGTAAATAGTATTTCCTATTTAAAGAAACTTAGTAAAAAAATTAAAAAAGTTTAAAACCAAAAAAATTAATACACAAAAAAATTTAAAAAAAATTAGAAAAACTAACGGAGGGAGCAGTGGCCCCAGCCCGCCGCCGCCGCCCCTCCTTTCCTTCTTCCACGGCCTCCTGCGGTCGACTGCCGCTGCCGCCCAGGCGTGGCCGCCGGTCGCTCCTCCACCGCATGGCCACCCTTGCAGCAGGGCCAACCGCGATGCCCGCACCGCCATCATCCCTCCACGTCCCACCGCATCACCGACGCCCGCAGCTGCCGTCTACGGCGCTCCAACCGCCCCGCGCCTCCCCGGCAACGGTGCCATCTGACGAGTCGCTATATACGATAAATAATTCGGTCACATTGTAGCATGTGTACTTAGTGATTCAATCAGAACCGAGAGAAGATCTCCGTGAAGAGTGTCTCGACTTTAATTTATATCCCGGGCAAGTCTGGGGTCGAACAGAGGGAGGCAAAGGAACAACTTGGTTTTAATTTGAAAACTTAGATCTAGATTTCCAAGCGGTATTTTTTTTAATTTTTTTAATGCAAAACGAATGCCAATGCAAGTGAATTACGACACTAAGAAAGCATATAACAAGGCCAAATTAATTTAAGTAGAAAATAAGTCCAATTTAGAAAAATTATATTTTTCCTAGAGTCCTAATCCAGAGATGAATGCAAGTACTTTTTTTGGAATTTTATGGGTTAAAATGCAATAATGAAAAAATACACACTTTTTATGGGTTGTTTCGTAATTTCTCACACAAACAGAAAGAAAAAATTATGAGAAAATGATTGAAATATAAACATGATGCAAGGAAGCTACAGTAATTTTTTTGGAATTTTTTGACAATATATGAATTTGTTATGGATTTTTTAGTGAAATCAGTGTGACAGTGAGTAAATAATTCCTAATTAATCCACATTATAAACTTAATCAGAGTGCGAATTATCTCAGAAAGATATTTAGATAAGAAATCCAGGAGAGTTGAATTTTTGTGAAAAGGATGTATGTGGATTTAATTAAAAATCAAATACTAAAATCACTCTACAATTTATTTCAGGCACAAGATAACTCCATTTCCGTTGAAATTTGCACAGTAAATTAAACACTCTTCAAGGCATCACATATAATTTTTGTGGAATTTTTAGAGCAACCATGTGTGAGATATAAATTTAAGTGCTTAAAATAGATAAAATATGCAGAATTTCAATCTCACAATTTTAATTAATTAGCCAAATACAACAAAAATATAAATAAATATCCACGAGGTATAGAATTAGTTGCTAAACATAAATACATTTTTCATTGAATAAAAAGATGCAAAACATGTATCTAAGTTAATAGCCAAACATAGGGGTATCCGTGCAAATATAGAAACTCAAATTACAATGCAGAATATGTTCAGGGACTAGTTTGTAATTACAGAAACCTGAAAGGATAAACATGCAATTTTTACAATAAAAAAACAAAAGAAAATAAGACCTTCTTCTTCCTTCGGGCAGCTGGAGGTGAACCCAAAGAGGGAGGAGGTCGGTGGCGGCGATGCGGCCTCGCGTGGCCGCGAAGAGGGTGGCGCACTGCGCACAGGTGGGGCGGCACTGCTGGGGGAGGCGCGGGGCGCTTGGAGCGGCGTAGACGGCGGCTGCGGGCGTCGGTGATGTGGTGGGCCGCAGAGGTCGATGGAGGTGAGGGCGTCGCGGTCGGCCCTGCTGCGCGGGTGGCCGCTGATGAGTCGCTGAATACGATGTTTAATTTGGTCACGTTGTAATACGTGTACTTAGCGATTCGGTCAGAACCGAGAGAAGATCTCCGTAAAGAGTGTCTCGGCTTTAATTTATATCCCGGGCAAGTCTGGGGTCGAACTCAGGGAGGCAAAGGAACAACTTCGGTTTTAATTCAAAAACTTAGATCTAGATATCCAATGCGTATTTTTTTAGATTTTTTAATGCAAAAATCAAAGCAAATGCAAATGCGGGTGAATCAAGAGATTAAGAAAACATAAACAAGGACAAATTTATTTTAATAAAAAAGAAGTTCAGTTTAGCCAATTCGTATTTTTCCTAGAATCCTAATCCAGTGATGAATGCAAAACATATTTTTTTAGAATTTTAGGGGTTAAAATGCAATAAGAAAAAATGTACACTTTTTATAGATTTTTTCGCAATTTCTCACACAAACAGTAAGCAAAAATTATGAAAAAATTACTGGAATGTAAACATGATGCATGGAGACTACAGTAATATTTTTGAATTTTTTGACAACATATGAATTTTTTATGGATTTTTTAGTGAAATAGAGTGGCAATGAGTAATTAATTTCTATTAAATCCACGTTATCAAATTAGTCAAAGAGCAAATTATCTCATAAAGATATTTAGATAAGCAATGCATGAGAGTTGAAATTTCGCAAAAATAAATTATGTAGATTTAATTAAAAATCAAACACTAAATACACTCTACAAATTATTCCAGGCACAAGACATCTCCATTTTAGATGAAATTTGGACAGTAGGTTCATCACATATCAAGCCATCATATATAATTTTTGTGGAATTTTTATAGCAACCGTTTGTGAGATATAAATTTAAGAGTCCAAATTGGGTAAATTACACAGAATTTCAGTTAACCATTTTATTTAATTACCCAAATACCATAAAAATATAAATAAATATCCAGAATGTAGAAATTAGTTGCTCGTCACAGAGGCATTTTTCATTGAACAAAAAGATGCATAAATGGTGTCCAAATTAAAACACAAACACAAGGGTCTTTGTGCAAATTCTGAAAGCAAAAATAAACAAACATTTATATACAGGGGACCTATTTTGTAATTATAAAACAAAGACAGAAAATATTGCAATTTTACAATAAAAAAATTCAAAGGGAAAAAACACCTTCTTCTTCACGATGGAACCCAATAAGGGGGCATGGTCGGCGGCGTCGGCGGCGATCAGGGAGACTCGCTGCCCGCGCGCGGGTGGTTTGGACGGCGGAGGGCGACGCGGTGGCGGCTGGTGGGTGGCCGGTTGGGGCGGAAGGGCTGCAGGCGCGCAGCGGCGGAGAGGTGGCGCGCGACCTACGCGGGGGAGGCACGGCGAAGCCGCTGCTGGAGGCCGGTGGCGCGGCGGTGGTGGTGTCGCGCTGTGCGGGTGGCGGCGGAGGCGGCCGCGCTGTGCTGGTGGCGGCGGAGGGCCACCGGCGCGGTAGCCGTGGCGAGAGGAGGAAGGGAGGGGGGGCGGCGGCGGTGCCTGCTGCTTCCCCTCTGTTTTTTTTTTTTGATTTTTTTTGTTCTGAATTTTTTTAGATTTTAATTTTTTTAAAGTTTTTTTATAGTTTTCTTAAACAAGGGATATTATAAAAATTTAAAAAAAATTGGATTGGTGATGATGGCGATGATATAAAATGTTGGTGTTGGTGGTAATGAAGATGAACTAAACAAATAAAAGTGAGTGGATGGTAATGTGATGTGATTAGAAAATGAGAAAATAACACGATGATGAAATGAAGAGAAAATTTACCTACGATGAACGCGGTCGTCTATGATGTGCCTTCGAAGCACGGTCTTCGCTCAAATCGCCAGCGTGCGATGAGCTCGAGCAGCGCGCGATTGCGACTGCGATGTTGGCCAAAAAGCCAACGGATCTCACCGGAGAGAGGGCCGTCGCCGCTCGACCGCGGTTGCGTCGCTGTCACCGATTCAACTCTGGGAACTTGGCTCTCCTCACATAAAGATGGATCAAAGGCAAAAATGAGGAGAATGACATGTATATAAAGATGATGGAATGAGAGGTTAGTAAAGTGGTGGAGTTGAATGGGAAGTTGTATTATTAATGGAGTTGAATGGGAAGTTGGGAAAAATGGTGGAATAATGGAGTTGAATTGGTGGTTATTGTAGAGTATGAAAATTAAATAATAAATAAATAAAGTTGGCTACTTTAAATACAATAAAATAAAAAGAGAAGAGAAATAGTGGAGAATTTACAAGGGAAGACAAACAACATGTACACCTTTTTTTTACTTTTCTAATATGTAATTTTTTTTATCTTTTAATAAGAGATATTTACAACGGAAAAAATACAATAAAACACTACAATTAAAATACAACACAAGTATGATTTTTTTGTATTTTTAGTAATTAAGAAAGATACAATAAAAATTAAAGAAAGAATGAATATATACATGGTATACAATGTACATCTAGGTCCCAAAACTCAACTTTTGCAAATGAGCTCCGATTTTAATGAAACCACTTCCTTGGATAGATAATTTTCTAACTTGAACTTTAAAAGTGAGTTTGGTGAATTTGGAGTTCATACGGAGCGGGAATTTAGCTTGGAAGTTGGACTTTACGGCTTTTTCTCTTTGGGATCTAGGAGCATTTATTTGAGATGAAATTTATTTTGTATTTTTGTATTTTTATATACATTTTTATAAACAAGTTAGAAAAGAATTAGGTAAAAAGGAGTTGAAATAAAATTATTAAAAATACATGAAGTTTTGGGTTATTTACATGTATAAAACACCTTTATTTTTGCGGCTTTTTATTGTTAATTCATTTTGTACAATCTTATATACAATAATTAATGTATTTTATTTACAAGAGTCATTTTGTTAATTTAAGGATTTTATGGACATTTATTTGGGATTTTTTTCGGGGATTTTGCTAAGATCAAGATATTGCGATGATGAATCGCGGATTCATCAGCCGCGCGGTGGTGGCTTGGACGGCGGGGGGAGATGCCGCTCGATACGGTGGAGAGCGGTTGCGGTGGCGCGGCACGAAGAGCGGCTGGCGGCAGGCTGCTGGACGGACGAAGGAAGCGGGGCCGCGTACGGCGGCGCGGGGGGGAGCGCTCCGCCGCACGCGAGGCGGAGAAGAGGTGGGCGGCGCCTCCGCGCGCGGTGGAGGCAGAGCGGCCCGCGCTGGGGTCGCGGCGGTAGTGGTCGGCAGCGGAGCCGCCAGGAGGGAAGGGGAGGGGCGGCGGGCGTGGCCTGCGGTTCCTCCTCCTCTTTTCTTTTTTTTATTTTTTTTAAATTTCTATGTTTTGATTAAAAAAACAGGTGTGATTTTTGTTTGAAAATTCTTTTTGTTTTGATTTTAATTTTTTTATTTTTTTCTTAAACAGGAATGCAAATAAAAATGACAATGAAGGGGGGAAAATGATGTGGTGATAATATGTGGAGTAGAACAAATGGAGGATGGTGGTGATATGATGTGCTAAAAAATTGCAAAAATGACAATATGGTAAAATGAGATGAAAAATTACCTACGATAGAGACGGTCGCCTACGATGTGCTCGTGAGAACACGGTCTTCGCTCGAATCGCCGAAGCACGATGAGCTCGAGCAGCACGCGTGATGGAGGAGCGACTGGCTACCACGCATGGGCGGCAGCGGCGACCGGCCGCAGGAGGCCGTGGAAGAAGGAAAGGGGGGGCGGCGGCGACGGGCTGGGGCCGCTGCTCCCTCCGTTAGTTTTTTTATTTTTTTTAAAAATTTTTTTTGTTGCTGTATTAATTTTTTTTGGTTTTAAACTTTTTTAATTTTTTTACTATATTTCTTTAAACAGGAAATACTATTTACACAAAAAAGGAAGGAAAAAAATGGTGGTGTGAAGATGATATAAAATGATGGTGGTGGTGGTAATGTGATAAAAAAATATTTTGAGAAAAATAACAACGGTGATAAATTGAAGGGAGAATTTACCTAAGATGAACACAGTCGCCTATGGTGTGCTCACGAGAGCACGATCTTCGCTCGAATCACCGGCGTGAGATGAGCTCGAGCAGCGCGCGATTGCGGCTGCGATTTTGGTCAAAAAACCAACGGATCTCACCAGAGAGAAGGCTGTCTCGCTCGATCGCGGTTGCGTCGCTGTCACCGATTTAACTCTGCGAACTAGGCTCTCCTCACATAAAGAGGGATCAAGGGCAAATTGAGGAGGATGGGATGTATATATAGATGATGAAATGAGAGGTTATTAAAATGGTGGGAGGTTATTTTATTAATGGAGTTGAATGGGAGGATTAAAAAATGGTGGGGTTGAATGGAGGTTGGTGGTAGGATGAGTTGAATGGTGGTTATTGTAGAGAATAAATAAATAAATGAAATAAAGTAGGCTACTTTAATTACAACAAAATAAAGAAGGAAAAAATAGTGGTGAATTTACAAGTGAATACAAAACACCATGTACAATTTTTTGTTTGCTTTTCTAATATGTAATTTTTTTGTCTTTTTAGTAAGAGATATTTACAACAAAAAATATACAATAAAATAATATAATTAAAATACAACACAACAATGATTTTTTTGGATTTTTAGTAATTAAGAAAGATAAAATGAAGAAAGAAAGAATATATATATATAATATACAATGTACATCTAGGTCCCAAAACCCAACTTTTGCAAACGAGCTTCGATTTTAATGAAACCACTTATGTTGGATAGATAATTTTCTAACTTGAACTTTAAAAGTGAGTTTGGTGAATTCGGAGTTCATACAAAGCGGGAATTTGGCTTGGAAGTTGGACTTTACGGTTTTTTTGTCTTTGGGATCTAGGAGCATTTATTTGAGGTGAAATTTATTTTGTATTTTTGTATTTTTATATACATTTTTATGAACAAGTTACAGAAAGAATTAGCCATAAAGAAGTTGAAATAAAATTATTAAAATAAAATTATTAAAAATCTATGAAGTTTTAGGCTATTTACTGGTGAAAAACTCCTTTAATTTGCGGCTTTTTAGTGTTAATTTATTTTATACAATATAATATACAATAATTAATGTATTATATTTAAAGGAGTCATTTTGTTAATTTATGGATTTTATATACATTTATTAGGGAATTTACTCGTGGATTTTGCTAAGATAAAGATATTGAGATGATGAATCGTGGATTCATCACCACGATTCAGATTCAGTTCAGCCAGATTTGATTGATGATACCACATTGCCAGAATTGAAATCACTACCTCCTACACTCAAGTATGCCTTTCTTGCGGGACCTAAAGAGAGATATCCTGTCATCATTAGCTCAGACTTGACTTTAGAACAGGAGTCTAGGTTGTTAGAGGTCTTAGAGAGGAACCGCAAATCAATAGGCTGGACAGTGTCGGATCTTGTGGGCATCAACCCCGCTCTCTGCTCGCACCACAATTTCACCAAGGATAATGTGAGACATTCCCGTGAATTCCAGAGGAGACTTAACCCCAATCTACGGGAAGTGGTGAAGAAAGAAATTGAGAAATGGTGCAAAGCAGGGTTTATATACCCTATTTCTGACTCCAAGTGGGTGGCCCCGCTTCATGTTGTCCCGAAGAAGTCGGGAATTCAGATGGTCACCAACGAGGAGGGTCTAGAGATCGCGACACGAGTACCTACGTCGTGGCGTGTCTGTGTTGACTACAGGCGCCTGAATGCTGCGACCAAGAAAGATCACTTTCCCTTATCGTTTATTAATCAGATCTTAGAAAGACTCGCAGGGAAAGAGTTCTTCTGTTTTCTTGGCGGGTACTCAGTCTACAACCAGGTGGCCATAGCCCCTGAAGACCAAGAAAAGACCACATTCACATGTCCATTCGGCACTTATGCTTTCAGGTGCATGCCATTCGGGCTCTGCAATGCCCCGGGCACATATCAGCGGTGCATGATAGCCATATTTGCCAAGATGGTGGGAGATTTCCTGGAAGTGTTCATGGATGACTTCTCGGTCCATGGTGATTCTTTTGATACATGTCTAGCGCACTTGGACCGAGTCCTCACGAGGTGTAGAGAGGTGAATCCGGTACTCTCCTGGGAGAAGAGTCACTTTATGGTGACGGAGGGTATCGTGTTGGGGCATGTCATCTCCAAAAGGGGAATGGAGGTTGACCCTGCCAAGGTGGAGGTGATCAAGAAACTCGATCCGCCTACCAACGTGAAGTCAGTGCAGTCATTCTTAGGAGATGTTGGATTCTACAGAAAATTCATTCAGGATTTTTCAAAGATCGTCCATCCACTGACTGAGCTCTTAGGGAAAGACACAGAGTTCGTTGTAGATCATAGGTGTCTGGAGGCCTTTGATCTCTTGAAGAGGAAGATTTGTGCCTCGCCTATCCTATAAGCTCATGACTGGTCTCTCCCCTTTGAGATCATGACTGACGCTTCAGATTTCGCTATAGGAGTTGTGTTAGGACAACGACGAGATGGGATTCCGTTTGCGATTCACTATGCGAGCAAAGTATTAGATCCTACACAAAAAAATTATACAGTGACTGAAAAGGAAATGCTCGCGGTAGTATGGGCCCTCGAGAAGTTCAGATCATATATTTTGGGCTCTAAGGTGACAATTTATACTGATCACACAGCCATTCGATATTTAATGGAAAAGAAGGACGCGAAGGTGCGTCTTCTTAGGTGGATTTTACTCCTCCAGGAATTTGATTTGGAGATTAAAGATAAACCTGGAGTGAAGAATGTTGTGGCTGATCACCTTTCTCGGATTGAACTTAAGGATTCTCCCGATCATGAGCGGATTAGAGAGACCTTCCCAGATGAGTCAATTTGTGTTATTGACTCACTCCCATGGTATGCCAACATGGTGAACTATCTTATCTCCAAGCAGGTTCCCCATGGTTGGACTAGGAGCAGCATTGACCGACTGAAGTCGGATTCGAGGAGATACCACTGGGACGATCCTTTCCTTTTCTTCGAAGGATCAGACTGCGTTTGGAGAAGGTGTATTCCTCAGGAGGAATACCAGAGTGTCCTCACATATTGTCATTCACTTGAGGCTGGAGGACACCATTCGGGAAAGAGAACCGCTCACAAAGTACTTCAATGTGGATTATATTGGCCGACCTTGTTTAGAGATGCCATTGATTTTGTACGGTCGTGCCCGATCTGTCAAAGGATGGGAGGGACAGTTGGACAGAGAGATGAATTGCCCATGCAACCGATGATTATTTGTGATGTTTTTGATGCATGGGGCATAGATCTTATGGGTCCCTTTCCCAACATCCATGGACATGAGTACATATTGTTGGCGGTTGACTATCTATCTAGGTGTGTGGAGGCTATCCCAACCCGAACCGCAGACAACAAGATTGTCTGTAAGTTTGTGAGAGACCATATTATTGCTAGGTTCGGTGTGCCAAAAGTTTTGATATCTGATGGGGGTAGCCATTTTGTGAACCGAGATATGAGATCTTTAGCTAAGGACTATGGATTTGAGCATAGAGTTACTAGTCCTTACCACCCACAGTCCAACGGCATGGCAGAGGTTTCGAACAGAGAGGTGAAGAGTATTTTGCAGAAATCGGTTCGTCCTGATAGGTAGAACTGGTCTCAACTCTTGGATCAAGTTCTGTGGGCCTATATGACAGCCTACAAGACACCATTGGGTACTTCACCATTTAGAATGATCTATGGCAAGCCATGCCATTTGCCCGCAGAATTGATTCATAAATCCAAATGGGCAATTAAGGAGATTAATTGGAGTTGTCACCTAGGGAAGCTTTGCCGAGACTTGAACTTGAACGAGCTCGTGGAAATCCGAAACAGGGCATATGACAACAGTTTGATTTATAAGGACAAAGTAAAGAGATGGCATGATCAGCACATTAGGTGCAAAGACTTTGTCCCTGGGCAAAAGGTATGGTTGTTCAATGCCAGGTTGAAGATGTTCCATGGGAAGCTCAAATCTAAATGGACGGGTCCCTTTGTGGTTAAGAAAGTGCACGAGAATGGAAGTGTAGAGATAGCTAATCTCACAGATGGTGCACAATCTCATGTGATGAATGGACAACTGTTGAAGCATTTTGTTGATTCGAAAGAGCAGTTAGTCCAAGTCGAGGTCATCAACTTCATACAGAGTGAGCGCAGAGTAGATACATCTTACTACTCTTCATGAAGATGCAGCATCAAGATTCAACATCTTAGAAGATTTAATCACTCTTGTACATTCTTCCTTCCTTGTATATTCTCCAGATCACATCGGTTCTTACACTTACTCTTGTCCTATACTTAGGCTTACCAAGAGCCTAAGTATAGGGGGAGCTGATACCCGCCATGTGTACATACTCATTCATTTCTCCTCTTGACCTCGTCTGCCCCATTTTTGCTCTTCTTCTACACTTAGGTTGTCCAGAGCCTAAGTATAGGGGGCGGATTGACTTCTATACTATTTATTATTTTATCCATCCTACGCTTAGCACGAGCTATGTCTTTTTCTCACTTCTTGTGCCATGAGGACATAGCACATGCCAAGTATAGGGGGCGTGTATATATTACATATATACTTTACCCATAGCTCGTACTTTCACGTATTTTTGTATATATTATACAATAATTATGGGGTGGGTAAAAAAAATTCAAAAAAAAACCTTCACAAAAAAAACTCTTTGTCCTTATTTGCTAAAAAAACTTTTCAAAAAAAACCTCTTTTAAAAAAAACTTTTTCACAAAAAAAGTCCTTTCATATTTACCTAACTTTTTTCTAAAAAAAACTCTTGAAAAAAAACAAAACTTTTCTAACAAAAAAAACTTCTTTGCCTTTGTTTGTCAAAAAAAACTTCTTGAAAAAAAAACTTTTTCTAAAACTTAAAAAAAAGTCAAACATCAAAACTAAAAAAAACTAACTAATAAGTTGGTTTAATCCCTGATACAATTCACTTTCACACAAGACTAGTGATGTTCAAGAACACTTAGTTTATGAGGTCTTGAGATTTTGAGTTAACCAGCCTTAGTCATTAGGGTCCTTGACTTAATTATTCACATTTCCCTAGTTTGAAAGATTTGGGTGCTATATTGCATGCTTAGTCTCTACCTTAAGAATATGATCAGCACCTCACATACACGACTGCAGTTATGATGAGATGAGTTGAAATTTCACTTGAGGAACTGGGATGAGGGATTGGAGTTTGGACTTGATTTAATGATGCTCGAGGGTGGGATAAAATCAATGAAGGCTTCATGAAACATGAATGTCAGCATCTTTAGCCAGTATGAGAACATGGTTCTTGTACTATCTCTTGACATCTACCAATGTGCCAGGGTGTGATAAAATAAAAAAATGTTAAAAAAGTATGCGCCAACTCTTGGTAAAAGCAGTGGAGCTAGCCAAAAATACTACAAAGCAATGAAATGTCAAAGAAAAGCTCTCATTCCACAAAGTCAATTATCAAAAGAGCTTCCACCAAAGGCGAGCGCTCCCAACCATTTCAAAGTGTCCACTTGGACCACCACTATTAGGACCAGGAGTCGGGCTTGCACCAAAAAAGGGCTCTGCATCGTAAGTGCTACAAGTCTAGGTGTAGAAGGTATAATAGATACTCAAAAAAGACACACCCCGGTGTACTCCTAGGAAAACAAGTGCAGACGGCTCCAACTTCTCTTGACGGACGCAATGATCAGCACCAAAAAAATGCGTTGAGTAATAAGGCACTAGAGAGAATCCTTGTTCCAATGAGAGGGAGAGAAGAAATGACACAATCCTATGCCCTCCATCATCTGGCCTTCCATTTACACTTTTAAGTCTAACAACTAAAGAGACGGTGGATTGGATGCAAGAAATGATTTATTCCCTAGTGTTGAGGATTGAGTTCTTAGGAGAGTCTCTTGGACTGGAACCTTGGGTGACGTTGTGACTCTACTCTTGTAACTGCAGTCAACACTTAATGTCATATCCCTACTATATATGTATACAAAGAGAGTCTGATGATTAGGGAAATTGTATACCTTTGACTAGAGCTTGATTCAGCTTAGAATTTTAGGATCTCTAAAACCGAGAGTTCTTGAACGGATCAAGTCTTGTATTCACATGCACAGTCAGGGGTTAACCCAACTTATTCATTCTTTATTTGCTCGAGGACTAGCGAAGTTTAAGTATAGGGGGTGATGAATCCACGATTCATCATCTCAATATCTTGATCTTAGCAAAATCCACGAGTAAATTCCCTAATAAATGTATATAAAATCCATAAATTAACAAAATAACTCTTGTAAATAAAATACATTAATTCTTTCTTTAACTTGTTCATAAAAATGTATATAAAAATACAAAAATACAAAATAAATTTCACCTCATTTAAATGCTCCTAGATCCCAAAGACAAAAAAGCTGTAAAGTCCAACTTCCAAGCCAAATTCCCGCTCCGTATGAACTCCGAATTCACCAAACTCACTTTTAAAGTTCAAGTTTAAAATTTAACTATCCAACGGAATGGTTTCATTAAAATCAGAGCTCGTTTGCAAAAGTTGGGTTTTGGGACCTAGATGTACATTGTATATTATGTATATATATATATATTCTTTCTTCTTCATTTTATCTTTCTTAATTACTAAAAATCCAAAAAAAATTATTATGTGTTGTATTTTAATTATATTATTTTATTGTATTTTTTCCATTGTAAATATCTCTTACTAAAAAGACAAAAAAATTACATATTAGAAAAGCAAACAAAAAATTGTACATGGTGTTTTGTATTCACTTGTAAATTCACCACTATTTTTTCCTTCTTTATTTTGTTGTAACTAAATTAGCCTACTTTATTTCATTTATTTATTTATTCTCTACAATAACCACCATTCAACTCATCCTACCACCAACCTCCATTCAACCCCACCATTTTTTAAACCTCCCATTCAACTCCATTAATAAAATAACCTCCCATATACATCCCATCCTCCTCAATTTACCCTTGATCCATCTTTATGTGAGGAGAGCCTAGTTTGCAGAGTTGAATCGGTGACAGCGACGCAACCGCGGTCGAGCGACGACGGGCCTCTCTCCGGTGAGATCCGTTGGATTTTTGGCCAACATCGCAGCCGCAACAGCACGCTGCTGGAGCTCATCGCACGGCGGCGATTCGAGCGAAGACCGTACTCTCTGAGCATACCATAGGCGACCGCGTTCATCTTAGGTAAATTTTCCCTTCAATTTATCACCGTTGTTATTTTCTCAAAATATTTTTTTATCACATTACCACCACCACCATCATTTTATATCATCTTCACACCACCATTTTTTCCTTCCTTTTTTTTGTAAATAATATATCATGTTTAAAGAAACTTAGTAAAAAAATTAAAAAGGTTTAAAACCAAAAAATTTTTAATACATCAGCAAAAAAAAGTCAAAAAAAATTCAAAAAACTAACGGAGGGAGCAGCGGCTCCAGCCCGCCGCCGCCGCCCCCTCCTTTCCTTCTTCCACGGCCTCCTGCGGCCGGCCGCCGCTGCCGCCCAGGCGTGGCTGCCGGTCACTCTCCACTGCGCGGCCACTCTCGCTGTAGGGCCGACCGCGACAACCGCACCGTCCTCAGCCCTCCGCGGCCCACCGCATCACCGACGCCCGCAGCCGCCGTCCACGGTGCTCCAACCGCCCCGCGCCTCCCCCAGCGGCGCCACCCCACCTGCGTGCGGTGCGCCGCCCTCTTCGAGGCCGCGCGAGGCCGCATCGCCGCCGCCGACCTCCTCCCTCTTTGGGTTCACCTCCAGCTGCCCGAAGGAAGAAGAAGGTCTTATTTTCTTTTATTTTTTTATTGTAAAAATTGCATGTTTATCCTTTCAGATTTCTGTAATTACAAACTAGTCCCTGAACATATTCTGCATTGTAATTTCAGTTTCTATATTTGCACGGATACCCTATGTTTGGCTATTAACTTGGACACATGTTTTGCGTCTTTTTATTCAATGAAAAATGTATTGTTGTTGAGCAACTAATTCTATACCTTGTGGATATTTATTTATATTTTTGTTGTATTTGGGCAATTAATTAAAATTGTGAGATTGAAATTTTACATATTTTACCCATTTTGAGCACTTAAATTTATATCTCACACATGGTTGGTCTAAAAATTCCACAAAAATTATATGTGTTGCATTAAGAGTCTTTAATTTACTTTCCAAATTTCAACCAAAATGGAGTTATCTTGTGCCTGAAATAAATTGTAGAGTGATTTTAGTATTTGATTTTTAATTAAATCCACATACATCCTTTTCACAAAATTTCAGCTCTCCTGGATTGCTTATATAAATATTCTTTCTGAAATAATTCACATTCTGATTAATTTTATAATGTGGATTAATTAGAAATTATTTACTCACTGTCACTCTGATTTCACTAAAAATCCATAACAAATTCATATACTGTCAAAAAATTCCAAAAAAATTACTGTAGCTTCCTTGCATCATGTTTATATTTCAGTAATTTTTTCATAATTTTTGCTTTCTGTTTGTGTGAGAAATTGTGAAAAAACCCATAAAAAGTGTGTATTTTTTCATTATTGCATTTTAACCCATAAAATTCCAAAAAAGTACCTTGCATTCATCTCTGGATTAGGACTCTAGGAAAAATATAATTTTGCTAAATTGGACTTATTTTCTACTTAAATTAATTTGGCCTTGTTATATGCTTTCTTAGTGTCGTAATTCACTTGCATAGGCATTCGTTTTGCATTAAAAAAATTTAAAAAATATACCGCTTGGAAATCTAGATCTAAGTTTTCAAATTAAAACCAAGTTGTTCCTTTGCCTCCCTGTGTTCGACTCCAGACTTGTCCGGGATATAAATTAAAGCCGAGACACTCTTGATGAACGCGAAATTCACCTCTTTAATAATCGTAAATTGTAGTATAGGAGGTGAAAATCGGTCGATCAAAAACCACAAGCCTTGAATGTTGTGGAGTATTTCTACTTGGCAAGTCTACCAAGGTCAAACACATGGAACAGAGATTTTTAGTTGCGCGGTCTTGAATCAATTTAAATAATCAATCAATGTTCGATTAATTTTTGTGTGGATAAAATATACAATGCAATGATGAAAATGTTATGCAAGAAAGTGAAACAGAGAGAATGAAGCACATGATCTATGAATAACTGATGTTTAATACAAATAAGATTAATCAATGTCCACGAAATGAAATCACAGATCAAATAATGTCAAATCTAGTAAGATGTATCAAATTGATCCCTGATGCACATATAGATGTCAGATTTATCTCCAAAATACTTCAAATTTTATTCTCAAGAAATGATTGCAGTCCACAAGTCAATAAACCTATAAATCTCCTTGATTTAACCTCTGCAAAAATTAAGTCCTCAAATACTATCTCAACTCCAACAAATCCATGCAAAATAAATCATCAATTTTCTCAAGGGAAGTGTGGCACAAATATGTCAAAATAAGCCTGCAAAAGCCAATAGATATCCTCAATAATAATTCTCAATAAATAATCTCAGATCTATTCATAACCTATGCTAAATGGTAGAGCACAGAATTAGCTTCGAAACGACATATTATATGCTAAAATCGGAGTCCATATGAAAAAGATATGCTCAATTGAAATTACAGGGACTAAAATGTAAATAGAACAAAGTTTTCCTTTCAAAGAGGTCCCTGGGAGGGACTTATCTATAATTTCACAAAGTCGGCGGGGCACTTTGTAATTTACCCCTGGCGGGGGTATTTCTGCAAATTCCGGAACATCGGAGGGCCTCGGTGCAATCTTTCCAGTGGCGCACGTGCAACGCACGTGCTCCTGGAGGCTCGTGTGCAGACCGGGAGGCTCGGGGTCCCGAGCCTATGGTTCGGGTAATGAACCTGAGGCTCGGGGGCGGGCGAAGCGGAAGGAGGCTCGGGTGCCCTGAGGCTAAGGCTCGATTAGCCCGAGCCTCAAGGCTTGGGGGGGGGGGGGCGTGTCTGAAGCACGACTGTTGGATCAAGGGCAGGAGTGCCCGATCCAACGGCGCCTGTGCGTTGTGGTGGGGCGGAGGCGCTCGGAGGTGGCGAGCGGGGGCGCTCGGAGGTAGCGAGCGGGGGCGCTCGGAGGTGGTGAGCGGGGCACTCGCCGTGGCGGAGGGCGGTGAAGCCGATGGCGTTCGAGGCGACCGGAGGGGCGAAGGTCGGTTGCTCGGCTGCTCCTCGGCCGACACACGACGTGAGGGACAACGCGGGGAGGTGAAGGCAGAGTCGGCGCGGTGGGCGTGGGCGGAGGGGGCAAGGCCGCGAGGCGGAGGCAGCGGGCATGAGGCAGAGTCGGTGGCCGAGACCAGCAAAGGCGGTGGCCGAGGAGCTCGGCAGTGGTCGGCGGTCGGAGCTGTAGAGGAGATGGCGGAGGCGCGAAGCTGGGGTGATGGTCGGAGTTGGCCGAATCGACGTTGGCGGAGGGCGAGAAGCCTGGGAACCTGCAAGAACAAGGTGAAAGGGGCTTGTGTCGCCTGAATTTGAGGAGGAGCAGGGCTCTCTTCTCCGGTGATTGCCTCAGAGGGCGGCGAAGCTCCTCGAAGTTGTGCTGCTCATGGAGGAGCGGCTGCACAGGGACAACCCCGTGGATCACGCCGACGCTGCCGCTGTCACCGGCTCTTCAGGGATATGGCGGATAGGGAAGAAGGAGGCGGTCCTTCAGGCTTTATAGGGCATTTGATAACGTAAAGACGAGGAGGCGGAGCGACGGTTTCGAGCAGCCGTGCAAGGTGGAGGCGTTACGCGGGGTGATGGCCGTTGCAGGTGGTAGGGAGATGGGGAGGCAACCGTTTTGGGGTTGGGGAGGAATCGGCTGGAGGTAGGAGGAGATAGGGTCACGTGCTGGGCACGTGACCCGGCGGTTTGGGAGAGAGGAAGTGGGGGTGCCACGTGGCACGCCCAAGAGCGGCCACGTGGCGCCCCCAAAAAAATTTCAAAATTCAAGGGAAAAGAAATAAAAGGAGACCTCGGATTGAAACATTTCCTTCACGAAAGTTGTTCGTCTCGTCGAGATCTACAATTTTCATGAAGGACCCAGGAGCAAAAGAGGTCACCTGCACGAAGTGTTATTTTTGGTGGTTCTCCATGTGTATAGAAAACCGAGTTTTGGGGGTTTTGTATTTTTTTGCTGGTTTTAGAGAGTATAAAAATTATAGAAAAAATATGATAAAATCTAATAAAATTATTTACATACTAATCTATTTTTTTATTTTTAATAAATAAGAAAATGGGAAAATAAAATAAAAGTAAGAAACACACAAATTTTGTACAGACTTGCAACGGACGCTTGGACTTGGCCAGTTTCTTTGATTTCAGTTTTGATCTAGATTTGGATTTTCATGTCGCTTAATAAAACTTTCATCAAAGAACATAAATGAAAATGAAATAAAATTAAAAAAGTTAATTATGCACATAAAAACTCAGGTCAAAATTAGCAAAAAGTTAAAATACGCAAAAGAGGCCCAAAATCCAACTTTCACATATGAACTCCGAATTTTACGAAATTGGTCTTGTTTTGAAGGTATTTGAAATTGAGTACTTTAAAAGTGAGTAGACCAAAATCGGACACTGTATGTGGGAGATATGCTCATTTTAGTCTGTCAGTTGTGAAATTAGACTTTGGGATTATTTGACACTTATTGGGGTTAGTATTTTTTGTAATGATAAGGTTAGTAATATCTACACAATGGAGGTGGTTTTGGGTCAATCGGAGTTAGGATGAATTAACTAAAAATATGAGAAGTTAGCGGCTTTTTGGGCTAATTTACACTGGGGATTTTAAATGCAATTATGCATGATGAAATGCATATATTATTCACATATGTATGAATGCTAATAATGCTCTATTAATGATTAATTACAAGAGGATGATGGGGAACATAGCCTAAATGACCCATTTTAGCATGATGAATACGAGATTCATCAACTCTTCACGGAGATCTTCTCTCGGTTCTGACCGAATCGCTAAGTACACGTGCTACAACGTGATCGAATTATTTATCGTATATAGCGACTCGTCATCGACCTAGGATCAGGAACACAGCTCCTCGAGCTTCATTCATTGTTGTATTTTTATGTGCTTGTTCGTAGGTAGGACACACTAAAAAAATAGACACACATACCCTCGATTCACTTAGCCAAATTTAATAGACATTTTCCCCGCTAATAGAAGCATGATTAGGTGCGGCTTTTGATCGACTTGCATACATTATGTTGGTTTTCAAAGCAGTCCAAATTTTTCAAGTATTTTTGTCAAGTCACTGCATGTTTTATCGCTTAGCTTAGATCATGGTTTTTATCGAATACATGATTTTTCTCGATTTCCCCTCCTAGCTTGATCACCTAGGTTAATGGAAAATGGGAATGAACGGTAGACGATGATTGCTTGATTTATGTGCTCACCTTAAATCAGTGATAACCTTAATAATTGGGACTGTTAATTGCAAGTCAACCTAAAAATGGAGTAAAATTTTATTTTGGGAGAGCAACACCCTCGTTTACGCAATTGATTTTAATTAGCATCTCTTTTGCGTAAAATAAAATGTTTTAATCACCAATAAAACAGACAAGATAATAAACCAACCTCGGGTTGGTCTCATGTGTGAGTTGGTGAATTAAAGGGTCTTGCATGCTTGATTGAGCCATGTTGGCTCCGACACCCTCCCTTCAGCCTTAGAGACTCCATTAATCTCCGCAGATTCATCCACTCATTTGTATATCCATCCTTCTCCTTCGTTCACCTTGGGTCTCTCCCAACATCAAATCTCCATCTTTATACTTAGGCTAATCTCAGCCTAAGTATAGGGGGGACCCGAGTCCCTGTGATTTTCTCCACTCATCTTTCCTTCACTTTATACTTAGGTTTTCTAACCTAAGTATAGGGGGAGCCCTCCTTAGTTCTCGTATATTTCTTTATATTTAAATAGACCTATGGACTTGTATCATCTAGTGCTACGAGAACATAGCAAAGTTTAAGTATAGGGGGTATACCATATATACAGTATACTTACTTTAGCTATAATCTGAAAATTTTGAAAAATTTAAAACTTTTTTACTAAAGTAAAATTCTTTGAACTAAGTGGACTCAGTGGCTTTTACGGCTTTCTATGTTATGTTACACTATTTTTATAAAAATATTTTTGAAAAATGATTTGAAAAATAAGTTTCCCTTGTTTTGAAAAATCTGTTGAAAATGTTTTGAAAATTTTTATTTGTGTGACATGGTATTGAAGTTTTCTTTTGATTTCTAGGAAAGTTGAGTCTAACCTGTGTTCTAACCTTTTTATTAAAAAGTCTATAAAAATGAGAAAAATCCAAAAATCCTTTAAGAGTCATTAATGACTACTAAGCCCAATTAAGTAGCCGCTTCAGTGAGGGTTCACCCTTAGCAGAGTGGATGGTTTAGAGGACATCGCGTAAGGCCCCGTCCTCAAGTAACGGGCTCCGGCCTGTACTTACATCCGTACTGGCTGAATGCATATGCATCTACTTAATTGAGTTTAGGCAGTCCTAATATCTCTTGAAATAATGTGTGTGTTTTGTTTTTTGAATGAAGGAGTTGGATTAATCCTCTATATTCACACTTCCACCCAGGATCTGAAATGTTCAAGGAAACTTAGTTTGTGAGGACTTGAGATTTTAGGTTAACCAGCCTTAGCCATCAGGGTCGTAGACTTAATCATACACATTCCCCTAGATTTCTAGATTTGTATGCTATATATCATGCTTAGTCTCATACCAATAAGAATATGATCAGCACATCACATGCACGACTGCGGTTTCGATGAGATGAGTCGACTCTTCACTTGAGGGACTGGGATGAGGGATTCACGGCTGGACATTGATCTAATGATGCTCGAGGATGGGATAAAATCTTTGAAGACTTTATGAAACATGAGTGTCAGCAATTTTAGCCAGTATGAGAACTTGGTTCTTATACAAATATCTTGACATTGACCTAAGTGCCACGGTGTGAAATAAATAAAAAATATTGATAAGTGTGCGCCAACTCTTGGTAAAAGCAGTGGAGCTAGCCAAAAATACTACAAATAAATGAAATGTCAAAGAAAAGCTCTCGTTCCACAAAATTACATATCAAAGAGCTTCCACCAAAGGCGAGCGCTCCCAAACTTTTCAAAGTGTCCACTTGGACCACCGCTATTAGGACCAGGAGTCGAGCTTGCACCAAAAAAGGGCTCTACATCGTAAATGCTACAAGTCTGGGTGTATAAGGTACGATAGGTACTCAAAAAAGACACGCCCCGGTGTACTCCCAGGAAAACAAGTGCAGACGGCTCCAACTTCTCTTGACGGACGCACTGATCAACACCAAAAAATGTGTTGCGTAATAAGGCATTAAGAGAGAATCCTTGTTCCAATGAGAGGGAGAGAAGAAATGACACAATCCCATGCCCTCCATTACTGGCCTTCCATCTACATTTTTAAGTCTGACAACTAAAGAGACGGTGGGCTGAACGTAAGATTTGATTTATTCCCTAGTGTTGAGGATTGGGTCCTTAGGAGAGTTTTTCAGACCAAGACCTTGGGTGAAGATTTGACTCTACTCTCGTAAACGCAGTCAACACTAAATATCATACCCTTAGTCTATATGTACATCAGAGAGAGTCTGGATAATTAGAGGAATTGGGTGCCTCTTGATTAATGCTGGGTTGAGCTCTAAAAATTTTGGTCTTCTAAAGTTGAGTGAACTTGAACAGATTGGATCATGTACTCACATGCACAAGGGGGTTAATCCAGTTTATTCATTCTCTTGGTTGCTCGGGGACGAGCATAGTTTAAGTATAGGGGGGTGATGAAACTCGGTTTCATCGTCTTAATTCTTTATTTTTAACCCCCTTACTTAAAAGTGTGTCAATAAAAACCAGATAAAGTCATGTAATTATCAGAGTCTTGAATAAATTAAAAATCACAAAAAATGTCAAAATTAAAATCTGTGGTGTTTTTAGCCTTAAAATGCCCTCAAAAATATTTTGTGTCTTCAAATGACCTCATCTCCGTTTTTGGTCAACATGAAACTTGTAGATCTCATCGAGATCTACAACTTTCATGTTTTGAATTTTTCCAAATTTGGTCTTTCAACCCCTCAAAAATCAAAATCTTTCTCTGAATAATCTGATTGGGCCACGTAGCCCTTTCTGGTTGAGCCACGTGGCCCGCTTCATCTCGTGCCACCCGGCCTCTTCCCCCCACCGTCCGATTATTTCCTTTCTCTCCAGATCGCCTCCGTTCAATTCATCCATTTCCTAACCTTCTGATCAACGCCTGCATCGCATCAAGGTCGTCCGCCCTCACCTCTTCCCTAGCTCTCCACGTGTCATCGTATCAAATGATCGATCCTCTTTTGATCCACAATCTACGCCATCCAAATGTGCGCCCGCTCTCAACCCTTGGATCGAGCACTGGAATATATCACAGCCATCCATGAGCGCTTCTCTACCAGCTCGACACGTGGCACGCTCCGCCACCCTTCGATCGTGTCGCCCGATACCTAATCGTAGCCGCTCATATGCGCCTCGATCCCGGCCGTTGGATCGCATGATCCAACAGCTTAGACACCTTCGTCTACCTCCAGCCTCCCTCAATTCCACGTTCTCCACTTCACGGGACCCCTCCCTCCTTTTTATTTTCTTGACCACCATCGCCACCTTCTCCACTCACCGACCACCCCACGACCTTGCCCTATCATCCCTCATCCTCGAGGCCTGTCACGCACTCCACGAAGCTCCTCTCAGCCACCCACTACCTCTCGGTAAACCACGCACACCACCTCTGGAGCTGCTAACTTTCGCCCCTTATATATGCCGTCTCCTCCACCGGTCACACCCGTCCACCGGTACTTGGGCACCGCCTAGCCCCTCTCCTCCTCCCCTTGATAGGGGGAGGGACGATCGAGGCGCAAAAATGGCGTTTAGCCTCCGGTGTTGACCCCTGGCTGACGACGACCATGCATGCGGTGTTCAACCACCACCAAGCTACCCCAAGTAGCTGATGGGGTCCAGCGATGACACGAGCTTCTCCATGAAGCTCAAGCACAGGCTCCGTTCCACCCTTATCTCAGGTAAGCTTCTCCACTTCTCTTGTATTTTTTGTCCTTCTTCTCGACATTAATTAGGTCGCAAGCCACCTCTTCACCCTCCATTGAACCCCCCACGAGCTCCACCTATCATCCATCAACTTCGTCAGCACCTCCGATCACACCCTCTCCCTTCTCCGCCACTGGTCATCTCCGACCCATCTCCTCCGCCCTCTCCGGCGGAGGAGCTCCGGTTCCCCCTTCCCTTCGCTCGACTGGAACCTCATTACGTCCACACGCACACACACTAATTCACCTGCACACACAAAATACTTTGAACTAACTTGCAGGAGAAGACCCTTCAACTGCCGGAGCTCCATCGGAGCTGATTTCCTAGACTTAACCGCCAACAGCCAAGCCCCGATGGCCTGATCCAGAAGCTCCGGCACCTTCTCCGAGCTCCCAGCTACCTCGACGAACGTCCAAGGAGCTCTGGGGAGGTCCACCGTAATATAGCAGCAGCGACGGAGTTTGGGCTCCTTCGCTGGAGCTCGAACCTCGCTGCTAGGTGCAACTGAGGAAGGAGGAGCAGTCACCGTTGGATGTTCCTCCCCGGAGCTCATTCAACAGTGAAGAAACAACCACGTCGACACATAGCGCATACTCCAATGATCGTTGGATCCTTAAGATCCAACGGTCTACATTCGGCCACGCATCAACCACCGAGCCTCAGCCTCCGAGCCAGCAGGCTCGGGTGCTACGAACCTACCCCGAGCCAAAGCTTGGAGGCTCATCTGTTTCGAAGCTGGCCCAAGCCTCCAACGAGCCTGGGATAGCTCGTGCCATGCACATGCCTTATGGGAAATTTGCATCGAGGCCCACCTACTTCTTCAATAATGCAGACAGGTCCTAGATCACGTGCAGACCACGTGCGTAGTGGGTATTTTGCACCTATACCCTCACGGGTTTTCATAATTGCAAAAATACCCCTGTGCGTGTGGGTTATTTACAGGGAAGGTCCCAAAATTTCTTGTATTTGTATTTTAGTCCCTCCCAAGGACCTGTTTGTAGTTATCTTTCACGTTTTCTTACAATTATGCCCTTATCTTCTTTTATGCATATCTTGAGCTTCGTAACTCTGATTGAGACGATTTCAGTGGCATTTTGAAGCTCTCTTTATTGTCTTCTTGATGGCATACTTATATATCAGATTTGACACTACGAGATTTATTGTATTATTTTGGCTAAATGTCTTGATCTCGATGATTCTCGTGCCTAATTTTTATATCAATGAAAGTAGCTTCATTATTTAACCCTAATTTGACTTTTGATTAATTAGCTCAAGTATTTCTGGTCTAGGGCATATTTCCATTGCATTTCATCGCATATAATTGCATGATTAAAAAAAATAAAAAATGCATGTTTTATATTTGCTTGTTGCATTGTCTTGTCTTCATGCATTGTTTGACCTAGATTTTCCAACTCAACACTTAAGGAAATTGATAAGAGTCTAGATAATACGAGAGAGGCTCGTGTCCCTGAGTTCGACCTTGGTTTCTTACAAGTAAAATAAATTCATGACCATCCGATTCTATTTGATTTAGCAGTTAGATGGTTTTTGACGAACCTAATCCAGCCCTGCTACAACATTCTTAAGTGCTAATTCCACACTCTTAAAGGGTTGGATTTGCGGCTCGTCACATGCGAAGTATCATGCATGCATGATTGTAGAAGGGTTTTGGGTTGGTTTTTAGGTATATATACCAAATCTTAGAGACATGGTCGTGATCTTCGAGGGAAAATGTATTTAAAATATGAATAAAAATATAAGAATAACATTAAATAGGAATTCTTACACCACAACCATATAAACTCTATCAATTACACCGGAACCCTTGTAAACTTCATATTACTCCACAACTCTTTCAAACTTACTAGCTCTTATCCCACAACCCTTGTGGTTAGCTCCCATATATTTGACCATTAAAGTTAATCAGATCTATCGAAAAACATACGACATGGAATCTTATTCTTTATCAAAATTTACAATGTCGTGCCCTTCTCCTTCCTCCTCATCCACTTTTACCCTCTCAGGACGACAGTGACAATTCTGTTATCAAGGAAGGGGTCAAGGTTGATGATGATACGTCACTTGAGGTTGGAATCCAGGGAAAGGGTGTCCTTGGTGCTCCGGTACATGACATGCACCAACTTCCAAGGACACTTCCTCATCTTCAGCATTTGTGAAGAGTCGATTTCCGTGCAGGTGAGCTCGACCTCATCGATGACATGCTTAGTGTCTTGTGATTAAGGGTAGAGAATGTGGTGGCGATCCTCCTTGCAAAGGCATATGAGAAGGAGGTGGGGGCGAGATGGGTTCATGAGACATTGACATTGAGAAAGATGTCAAAGGGGGAGTGAGGGGAGGAAAGGAATCATGGAGTTGTTGAGAGAATGGATTGTGGAGATGAAGGGGGCATCATTGTAGTACAATGGATTGTTTTGGAGTCTCTCGTTGTACTTGGGATCATGTAGCTCACACAAGGGTGGATGCTCCCCTCCATGGATGTGAAGAGGCAGAAGAGCTGCCAGAGGGCCAGGCGGAGGGAGAGGAGCAGTCGAAGGACAACGACGATAAGTAGGACGTCGAGGGCCAAATTGTGGCAGTGGCTCCCAATGATGCGAAGCTTACCGATCAAGCATTGATCCTTTAAGCTTCTCATTTATAGGCAGCGACAATGGATATGCAAATAGGGCGAGAGGATGGGTATGAAGGGGAGGAAGAAAGAAAATCTATCAATAATTATGTATATTATTTAACATGGTTAGATAACTCAAGGAGATTGACTCAAGAAGAGTTAGAATTACCGATAGGGATCGTGGTATCAGACGGAGTAAGTTTATGGAGGTCGTGGCGTAAATTCGAAGAAGTAAGGCATCATTATGTAATTACAAAACTTTATAAAGGTCCTGATGCAAAAATCCCTATTATATAAAAATAACTAACCCTTACTAATTGATTGTCAACTAACACTCAAGTCCCCACACACAATCATAACCCCTTGTATTCGAGGAGCATGATTCCCGTTGACCTCTCCTCACACCACCATGTTCCCACTCATCCTCTTCCTCCTCCTCCTCCTCCTCCCTTCCACCTCCCACGCCGCGTGCACCAACATCCCCTGCACCGCCCTCGCCTCCTACTTCGTCACCGCGAAACAGAACCTCACCTACATCGGGTCCCTCTTCGGCATCAGAGCCCTCGCCGACCTCAGGTCCCAAATCCCTCTTTACAACCCCAACATCACATCCATCGACTCCCTCCCCTCCGACACACCCCTCAACATCCCCTTCACCTGCCAATGGTCCGACGGCGGTTCCTTCTTGGCAGGGGACTTCAACTACACCATCCTCTCCGGCGACACCTACGACAGCCTCGCACAGGACGTCTACAAGAACCTCACGACGGTCGATTGGCTGATGAGGAGGAACAAGTACCCCGCGAACAACATCCCTAACAACGAAATCGTGAACGTCACCGTGAATTGCTCGTGCGGAGACGGAACCGTTTCGAGGGACTACGGCCTCTTCCTGACATACCCGCTGCGGCACGGGGACACCCTGAAGTCCCTCACGGAGAGCTTCGGGTTGCAGAATCCGGATTTGCTGAAGAGTTACAATGAAGGGGTGGACTTCAGCTCGGGCGCGGGGATCGTGTTCGTTCCCTTCAAAGGTTTGTTTTTCTCTTCTTATCTATTGGATCAAGAGATCTAGAGTTCTGCGGACGAAGTTTTGATTTTTGTTACATGTTCAGCTGTGGGATTTGTCCTTGGTTTTAGTTGAGTAGATTGTTGAGTCTATTGGTAGATACGGATGAACAGATAAACTAGATGCTGTGTATTGGTCGCCACCCCCCTCAAAGTCTAGGGATGATTCTCGTGCTAGTGCTCGATGGATGAGGTTGAATGAGCGGTTTGCTAGTCCTGCCTCCTTTGGAGTAACTATCCATCTGGATAAAGTGGGTAAGTGCCTTGTCTCAGAATTAGCTTGCTGAATGACCAGGAGCAATATGTGGAAAATGGCCAAACCATAAAATTGCAAGAGAAAATGCATGTGTTTCGTTGGAAGCTGCACTCTTTTTTTGAAAGAGAATCGATACACTGCTAGTGTAATTTGACCTCAGATGATCACTGGGCGATAACTTGGTTCACTAGGCTGTGACTGTATCGAAAGAGTTAGGGGCTAAGGGGTTTCCAAATTCAGAGCCATGCAGGAGGAAGCATGGGGAGACCATAGAAATGCTAGAAGGAAACATTTGAGAAGACTATGAAACTTGGGATCTAAGCTTGCATATGACTCAATTTAGGTTTCTTTGAAAGGTATCGGAACATCCATGTTCTTGGATGCCTTTATTTTTCAAGGTATCTGAGCATGTCTGATCACGGGGTGCTTTGTTCGTGGATGCTATCTGTGTACATTGCACATACCAAAGGTATCCCTACCATAATTTGGGTTAGTCGGAGACTTTTATGGATTCACTGAGGCATCCTACAGTTATCCCGGTTCATTTGCTGGGTTTGATCTTGCATATGATTGACCGCCATCAGTTGCTTGACAAACTACCATTATGATCTGGTTATGTTGCTTTGGGGATGAAGAGTGAGTAGGTATGTGGGGGACGTGGGGTGTGAGGGAAAACTGGAGGGGCAGAGCATGGTTGGTGTTCGACGACTGGTAGGAGGAGGAAAATGAAAGGAGAAGATCGTCGATTCCGAGGGAGATGTAGATGATGTATGTGAAGGAGAGAATGAATTGTTGTGTTTATTCCACGAGTATATGTTTCTTATATATAGAGAAACCTAGAGAGCATAATCAGAGATTACATATAAGTCCCCAATGGGTTACATGACTCAAATAGAATAGAAATACAATAACTCTAATAACTCTTAACACCCCCTCAAGTTGGAGGCTTGGAGCATGTCTGTCGATCATGCCCAACTTGGAAACCAAACATGAGACTTTTCTTCGCTAATGCCTTTGTGAATATGTCTACAAACTAAAGCTCAGTGGAGATGTGTGGAGTAGTGATTCTTCCACCTCGTATTGCATCATGAATGAAGTGACAATCAACCTTAATATGCTTGGTCCGCTTATGAAATACAGAATTGATGGCAATGCACGTAGCATACTTGTTGTCACATTATAAAGGTACAAGAGTAGCAACTGAAAATTCAAGTTCCTGTAAGGAGACAATCCATGTGATCTCATAGGTTGCTTGGGCCATTGCCTTGTATTCTGCCTCTGCATTTGATCTGGAGATCGCTATTTGCTTCTTTCTTCGTCATGTAATCAGATTGCCTCCAACGAGCATGTTATAGCTTGTAGTGGATCGATAGTCCTCTGGCGAACTGAAATAGTCAACATCTGTATAGGCAGAGGTGGCCCCATAGAAGAGTCCACGATAAGGAGGCTCCATCAAATATCGAAGGATCAGAAGAACATCCAGTCAATGACTGTAAAAGGGGTTCTCCATATGTTGGCTGGTTCTGCTCACAACATATGATATATCTGGCCTAGTTACAATGAGATAGAAAAGTTTACCCACTACGTTTCTATTCCTTGTAGTATCCTCAAACGCAGGATCATTAGATGTGGAATGTTTCCTCACTTCTGCAGGGATGCCAGATGACTTGCATCCAAATAATTTTGTCTTAGTAAGAATGTCTAGACAATACTTCCTCTATGAGAGATGAAGATCCTCTGTAGTGCATATAACCTCAATGACAAGAAAGTGACAGAGTTGGCCAAGATCCTTTGTGAAAAAGACCTTATGGAGGAAGGATCAGAAGAACATCCAGTCAATGACTATAAAAGAGGTTCTCCATATGTTGGCTGGCTCTGCTCACAACATATGATATATCTGGCCTAGTAACAGTGAGATAGAAAAGTTTATCCATTATGTTTCTATTCCTTGTAGTATCCTTAAACGCAGGATCAATAGATGTGGAATGTTTCCTCACTTCTGCAGGGATGCCAGATGACTTGCATCCAAATAGTTTAGTCTTAGTAAGAATGCCTAGACAATACTTCCTCTATGAGAGATGGAGACCCTCTGTAGTGCATATAACCTCAATGACAAGAAAGTGACAGAGTTGGCCAAGATCCTTTGTGAAAAAGATCTTATGGAGGAAGGTCTTGGTCTCTGAAATGCCGACTTCGTCGACTCCCGTAACAATCATATCATCAACATAGACAACAAGCATTATAAAGGTGCTAGTAGATCGTCTTATGTTGAAGACAAAGTAGTTAGATGTCGTCCTCTAAAAGTCAAGAGTGCTGGTCTCAGTGGTAAGTCTGTCAAACCATGCTCGAGTGCCATGCTTTGGTCCATAGACAACCTTACATAGTTGGCATACATACCCCCCTCGACTACGTAATCCGACGGCTGCATCATATATGCCTCCTCCTCGAGGTCATCATAAAGAAAAGCATTCTTCACATCAAATTGAAAGATGGGGCAAGCTTTACTAGCGTAACAGAAAGAATGGTACGTATGGATCCCATTCTGACAAATGGAGAAAAGGTTTTAAAGTAATCAGCCCCATTGGTCTGCGTGAAGCCTTTTGCAACTAATCTGCCTTTCAATCTGTCAATGGATCTATCAGGCACCATCTGCATGACACATGACGGACTCTTGGAGGGTACAACACAAGATCCCACATGCTCTGGGAGGTAAGTGCATCCATCTCCTCATCCATGGCTTATCGTCAACCATGGTTCTGCAGTACACTATGATGATATCTTGGAACATAAGTGACCATCAGGGCATCTGCAAACCTCTTGTCATAGTTAGATAAACCATCAGTAGAAGTAAAATATGACATATGATGAAAATCACATTGCCTTTTTATTTACGTAGAGCTACAGGAAGCTCCTCAGACACATTCGGGGTAATAGCTATGGGAGTACTGGAAGAGGGCATATCATCCCACAAAAAAAGAATAAGCTAAGGTACAGAAGCAGGTGCAATGATGTGCTTGCATCTATAGACGATCGACAGAGGTGGTAGATACAAAGGGATGTCACCCGCAGTATGTGTAAAGAAGCTATTCTGCTCAAAGTGACATCCGCGAAAATGTAGTATCGACGTCTAATAGGATCATAGACCGATAACCATTCTGAGTGTGAGAGTACTGATAGTTCACTTTTTCGCTATATTAAAATGGTCGTGTGTAGTAAGGGTAAAAAGCGAACTATGCAAAACCACGCTTAAAAAAGTTTTGTTGAAGAGACCGTGCCTAAATTTATTTTTGCCTAGGTAAGTCCATGGTCGAACTTGAGGTCACAAGCTATTAAGTTATTTAATCTAGGTCAACATATATATTTAATCTACTGTAATGTTATTGTGATCAATGAAATTCATGCATGATTTGCTTTGGTATTTTATATACAAAATATCACGGAATGCAATGCAAATATATGCTATTAAATGTAGTACAAGCAAGCATGCAAATCACATAAATAGCTCCTAAATTAAATGTGCGAATATCTTTAATTGCTCTACTATAATTAATTCTATGATTAATATGACAATTACATGCTAACTCTAATGGTAAATCAATTTAAAATCATAGCATCTAGATCCCTCTACCAGTAAACAATTATTCCTATTTAATCAGGGGTTCAAATTGATTCAAATCAGTCCAAAACTAATTTAAACAGGAAGTAGGATCAACAAGATCAAATCGCCTATTTTTATGCATTTTTTGGACTTAAAATCAATTTATGGCAAATTAATGAAGTTCAAATGCATAGGGACTTTTTCCTATAATTGAATATTCAAATATACCACAAATCAGACTAAACAATGCCTCATTAGAGAGATAATTAAAATACGAATCAAATGAGACCAATTTCATTAAAATCCAAGTTCATATGCAAAAGATATAAGCACTATAGTCTAGGGGTATTTTTGCAAATAATATATATATTATATAAATACTTAAATACCAATGAGAGAGCTTATTTGTAAATAAAGAAATACATTGGAGTTTCTATGCAAAATGCCCAGGAGGAGCCATTTTGCAAATACAGGAAATATCAGGGCATCGCTTTAAATTGCACAACCACGTGCCTGATAGACGTGACCTGTTCTGGTTTGATTGGAGGCTGGGGGCAATGTGAAAGTGAACTATGGTGAGTGAAGGGTGTAGTGTGAAACAGAAGAGTGAGTGAAGCAAACAAGTAAAGAACAAGGCTTGCATTTTATCGTGTAATATAATATCGATAGGTATTATATAGAGTATACACGTTATTTATTTATTATTTTTATAAATAAGTTGTTTTTTGCATTTTATTAATCTAATATATAAAATAAAGATTTTAAATATACTTTTATTTTCTAAACATTATTTAATGGGTAGAAATTGAAATAAATACTAATATGTACAATCTAATTACATTATAGTTATACAATAAATACACTTATTTTTTTATTGATTTTTAGCTTTTACATTTTTTTTATTCTAAATGAATATTATAAAATAATTAGAAAACATTAAATATACAAATATGTACTAAAATGCAAATAAAATAAATAATGGGTAACATACAATTGTACATATATCATGGTACCCCAAAAGCCAACTTTCACATTTGAAATCTGATTTTAGTGAAACCACTTTCAGTTTAAAGTGATTTTATGATGAGCACAATGAAAGTGAGATTTTTTTAAATTCGATTTCTTCTGGAGTAAATACGAAGCTTTGATTATTGGTTTTACGACTTTTTTGGTTGGTTGTACCATTTAATCCATACAAGCTTTATTCTTGGACATATTTTTATTATTTAGAATATATTTTTATGTACAAATTTTAAGAAGATTTTTTTGATTTGAATTTGTTTTGATGATAAATAAAAAAAGACAAGATATTTACAAAGTGAATATGGTGAATATGTACGATGGATGTTGTGATTTTTCTTAATTTTTTATAATTTAGGACCCTTATCCCTCCCTACTTTATTTTATGTCGACCACATCAAGGCTTGACCTAGTCTTCGGGTTTCGAGTCAGTTTGTATCTATGGTACATATCTACATCATTCTTTTCTTTTTCCTTTTGTTCTTTACTTTTTATTTTGGTGTAAATAAGTGTTTAATATACAATATTAATAAATGAGGTTAGTGCGTTACTTAATGAGAATTTGTGGTTATTTACATATATTTTACAAGGGATTTTAAGCCAAAATGAAAGAATAAAGATGATGAATTTAAGATTTATTATGGGCACTAGGCGGCTTGGGCTACGTGGTGTGCTATAGCGCTTCGGGACTCTGTTCGGTCCCACCGAAGCAACTAAGGTGGCTGTAGAGATAGTTTCTAGTATTAATAGTTATTTCCGTATCTTGTTGCTATTTCTCTCTTTTATTTAGACGTCCATGTAATTTACCCCTCAGGCCTCTCCCTATATAAGAGAGCCTAGGGTTTCTCTATGAATGCATAACGAAGACTCCCTTTCGTCTAACATGGTATCAGAGCCACCCTAGGGCTCTTCTCCTTACCCCACCCGCCGCCCCCTCCTCTCTCCTCTCTTCCATCTGCCGCACCTGCCTTCTCTCCTCCATCCCAGCGGCAACCAGCCGCTATCGGCCCCGCCTGCCGCCCTAGCGACACCGCCAGCCACTGCCTGCCGCCCTAGCGGCACCGCCAGCCACTGCCAGCCGCCCTAGCGGCACCGCCTGCTGCCCTAGCAGCCCCGTTAGCCGCTGCCTACCGCCCCAGCGGTAGCCAGCACCCCTCGCGGCAACCGCCTGCCGCCCCCATAGCCCCAGCGACACTCCCTGCCGCCCCCACAGCCCCAGCGGGACCCCCATCTGCCGCAGTAGGGGTTCCGGTGGCCTCCCGCAGTACTTAGGCGTCGCTCTCGAGGCCTTTCAAGGGCTGTTTGCTTCCTTGGAGGCGTGCCCTAGACCCCTCTTCCTCAGTTTTATGGATTTGAGTGCGTAAAAGTCTACACACGCACTCAAATCCGATGCAGTTGGTGTAGACATTCAGCACAGTGTCTATTTTCCCTTCGTCTTCTTCGAGCAGCAGTATGTCAGAATCGAAAGTCGATTTGCCCTCCACCGGCGCGTTCAAAGGTCCTGCGCCAATAGTGAAGATGGACGGGTCTAACTATGATCTATGGGCTATGCAGTTCATGAGCCTCATGAAATCAAATGGTAAGAAACATATTCTTACCGAAGATGAGCCTGCGGAGAAGACAGGGATCTATGCCTCATGGGAGGCTGATGACGCGTACGCGAAAGTCTGGCTATCTGGTACGTTGACGATGGAGATTGCTAACGATGTTCTCCATCAGCCCACTGCAAAGACGATGTGGGACATTCTTGCTGCTACGTATTCGCAGGTGCGAAACGAAACAAAGATGTTGCAGCTTCAACATGACATTTTTACGATGAAGCAGACCGGCCGACCTCTCCATTCTCTATACACATCCCTGAGAGGGATGTTCGAGAAGCTCTACAGTACCATTCCTCTGACTGCTACTCCGGAGCAGCAGAAGACGTTTCGGAACGCCACCATGGTGGGCGTTCTACTTGCTGCTCTCGATCCCGAGTATGATGCTGCGAGGTCACAGATTCTAGCAGATGCAGTTATTCCTCCAGTGGAGGATGTCTACAGACGGCTCAGTCGCATTCCAGTTTCCTCTAGCTCTTCTACTCCACCCCCATCTGCGATGGCAGCCTCGCGTGGGAGAGGTGGACCGCCGTCTGGACGTGGTCGTGGACGTGGCCGTGGACCTCAAGGAAGAGGTCGCGTCAGTCAGATATGCTCGTATTGTCACAGAACTGGACACTTGGAGGAGACATGCTATTCAAAGCATGGGTTCCCCGCATCGGCACGGGTTGCAGAGCATTCACAGTCTCCATTACCGTCTACTGCTGATCATAGGGTTGACGAACTTGTGGCCCGTCTCCGCGATATTATGCCACATTCTTCTGGTGACTCTTCTGGTAGCCCTTCAGACATTGCTGCCACAGCCTCTGCCAGTTCATCAGCTGCAGCCAGTAGCTCAGGTAGTTCATCAGCACACATACATTCTCATGATATATCTGACTGGGTTATAGATTCCGGAGCTACACATCATCTTTGTCGAGATAGGGGACGATTACAGGCCTACAGGGATATCCCACCCGATCGCTCAGTACAGATAGCAGATGGTACCCACTCACCCCTTGTTGGACAGGGGGAGGTTTTCTTATCCCCTACTATGCAGCTACAGAATGTTTTACATGCCCCTCAGTTCTCACTGAATTTGCTGTCTATTAGTCAGATTACAAAGGATTTGATTGTCATGCTATTTTTGACCCGTCTTCTCTCATTTTTCAGGACATACTCACGGGCAAGGTGATTGGCTGTGGCTCTGAGCAGAATGGTTTATATCGGCTGGTTCGGGGATCCTATGCTGGCGTCTCTTCTCACTCCGCTGGACCAGTTTCTCCTTACATTTGGCATCTTCGATTTGGTCACCTTCCGATCCAGAAAATGCGCCATCTTCTGCCCCAGATCTCTCCAAGTTCGTCGTTTCGCTGTGAAACGTGTCAGTTGGGAAAGCATCATAGGTCGAGCTTCCTAGGTCGTCAGAGTCGGAGCAGTAGCTCCCCTTTTGAGTTGCTACATATAGATATATGGGGTCCAAGTCGTGTTCCCGATCACCAGGGACACATGTTTTATCTAGTGGTAGTCGATGATTTTTCTCATGTCTCTTGGGTATTTCTTTTGAAGAATAAATCTGAAGCAGGAGATGTTATCAAAAATTTGATTAATGAAGTGCAGAATGTTTTCTCTTCCTCAGTCAAATATGTTCGAACTGACAATGCCTTGGAATTCTGTACACGCTCTCTTTCTCTATTTCTTTCATCGAAAGGTATTATCCACCAGACCACCTGCGCATATACATCCCAACAAAATGGTGTGGCGGAAAGAAAGCATCGCCACCTCTTGGACATTACTCGTACCCTGTTGATCCAAAGTTGTGCTCCTATTTCTTTCTGGGGGGATGCTGTCCTTACTGCATGCTATCTAGTCAACAGAATGCCGTCCTCTGTCCTTGGAGAAAAGATTCCTATCTCTCTTGTTTTTCCTGACAAGGAGCTCTTCTCTCTGCCGCCACGTGTCTTTGGCGCTGTGGCGTTTGTCCATCGTCTATCTCCTGGCCTTGACAAACTCTCTCCAAGAGCAGTCAAGTGCGTCTTTGTTGGTTATTCCAGAACCCAGAAGGGATACCGGTGTTATGATCCTACAACCAACAGGTACTTTGTTAGTGCGGATGTCACCTTCTTCGAGTCAGTTATGTATTTCTCGCCAGCTGGGGACAGAATGGTACCATCCACCACCACTGATGATATTTATGTTCCACCACCACCTACTTCGAGTTCACCTGAGTCGCCTCCTGTGTCAGTTCCTATGCCAGCACCACCGCCACCACCACCCCCACCCCCACCTCCACCCATTCCACAGCAAACCATATCACCGTTTCCTAACCATTATACGCGTCGCCCAGGTCCTGCTCAGACGACAGATCAGCCAATCACTACGCCTCAGGTATGTTCAGATGATGTTGCTACTGACGGGTCAGGTTCGGTACATATGCAGGATGACTCATTACAGGTGGACCCAGATGATGATCTTGATGTTCCGATTGCTATTCGGAAACAGAGGCGGCAATGTGCTTCCTATCCATTTGCTTCACAGGTTTCCTTCCACCGACTCACAGGCGATTTCCAGAAGTTTGCCACAGCATTGTCTTCCGTGGCCATACCACGGACATACCAGGAAACCTTGAAGAGTGAGTGCTGGAGATTAGCTATGGATGAAGAAATGGGGGCCTTGCAGTCCCGTGGCACATGGTCGTTGGTCCCTGCACCTCCTGATGCATCCGTTGTAAGCTGCAAATGGGTCTTCACAGTCAAATATCATGCAGATGGCACGTTGGATAGGTACAAAGCACGCTTGGTCGCCCGTGGATTTACACAAACATATGGCGTGGACTACATGGATACATTCTCTCCAGCGGTGAGACACTCGACTCTCCGTATTCTCCTATCGGTTGCAGTGGTTCGTGATTGGAGCATTTCTCAGCTAGATGTCAAGAATGCTTTTCTATACGGGGACTTGCAGGAGGAAGTCTACATGCAGCAGCCACCCGGGTTTACTGCTGAGGGGGAGAAGCATATGGTCTGTAGACTTCACAAGGCGATATATGGCCTCAAACAGAGTCCACGAGCATGGTTCCAGAAGCTGTCCAATCTAATTGAGCAACAGGGATTCAGGAGGTCCAATGCAGATCACTCGTTGTTTGTCCAGAAGTCCTCGGCAGGTACGGTTGTCATAATGGTCTATGTGGATGATATTCTTGTTACAGGAGACGATGCTCAGGGCATAGCAAAGGCGAAGGCATTCCTAGGTCGTCAGTTTGTTACAAAGGATCTTGGAACCCTAAGATATTTTCTGGGGTTGGAATTTGCTAGGAATGCACATGGTTTGGTGATGACACAACGGAAGTACATTACAGACTTCCTGGTTGAGACCGGTATGGATGGGTGCAAACCTTCAAGCATCCCCATGGACCCCAGCATGAAGTTATATGATGATGATACTGATGAAGTGGATAAGAGGAGATATATAGAGATGGTGGGAAAACTCCTCTACATTACTATAACCCGTCCAGATATTGCATTCGCAGTTAGCCGGGTGAGTCAGTTTATGGAGCAGCCAAGACAGGTTCACATGGATGCTATACACATGATACTGAGGTATCTGAAGTCTTCCCCAGGGCTAGGACTACTATTCAGAAAAGGTGCAGACTTATCCATCTCAGCGTGTGCAGACGCAGATTATGCAGGATGACCTAAGGATAGAAAATCAACCTCAGGGTTTGCAGTTTTTGTTGGAGGCTCTCTGGTGTCTTGGAAAAGCAAGAAACAAACGGTGGTGGCAAGATCCAGTGCGGAATCCGAATACAGGGCAATGGCCCAAGCCAGCACGGAAATGATGTGGGTTCGCTCCGTATTAGAAGATTTACATGTAGCTGTACCTCTACCTATGAAGCTTCAGTGTGACAATCAGGCAGCATTGTTCATTGCCAACAATCCAGCTTTTCATGAGAGGACCAAGCACATTGAAGTTGACTGCCATTACACCAGAGACTTGATCCAGAGAGGATTGATATCCACGTCCCATGTTAGCTCAGGAGACCAAACTGCTGATGTATTCACCAAGCCATTGCTCAGAGGACCTTTTCAGAGATGTTCATCCAAGCTGAGCATGATCGACATCTATGCTCCACCTTGAGGGGGAGTGTAGAGATAGTTTCTAGTATTAATAGTTGTTTCCGTATCTTGTTGCTATTTCTCTCTTTTATTTAGACGTCCATGTAATTTACCCCTCAGACCTCTCCCTATATAAGAGAGCCTAGGGTTTCTCTATGAATGCATAACGAAGACTCCCTTTCGTCTAACGAGGCTTAGACTCGATCATTGCTAAGAAAAATGCGCCTTGAGGCACGGAGGCACTCAAGGCGAAATGAGGTAGTCCGAAAGAGCCTCGAGGCGACCGTCTCGGACCCCTTGGCTAAAGTGAGCGTCTCGGACGCCCGAGGCGGTCGAGGCGAGACAAGGCGGTGAGGCGGGGTGAGGCATTACCTGAGGCGTTAGGGATTTACTGAGCATTTTTTTAAGAAAATAAATAGTTGTATTGGTAGTTTCAGATGTTTATAAAGGCCTAGTTGTTGAGGATATGTTTATACAAGATGAATGCTTAAATTTGACCTCTTTCATATTCACATTTACCATTAACATGCTAAATTATTTCAGTGAACTCTTAATATTACACCCGTAAACATACGGATCCGTAAATATCAGATGCATGCGAATTCGAATACCCATTGTTGAAATCAGAGAAGCGGAAGCGGAATCGATAAATCAACATAATAAACATAAGAACACAGAGGATTTACGTGGAACCCTACTCCCTAAGGAGTGGGATGAAACCACGGGAGAAGCCCTCAAGGGGCGGATATGCTATTGGAATTCTCAATGAGTACAGGGGGTGTGAGGCTCTTTATATAGGAGCTCAAGGGAGAATATTCTATAGGATATTCCCTATAAAATATTCTCTTAATAAATAGCCATACAAAATATTCTCTAACACTCCCCCTCAAGCTGGAGCTGAGAAAGCTTTTTTTTTTGAAAATATTGCGTACGGCTTTTTTTTCTCCCCCCTTTTTTTGTACGCGCCTTTTTCTTCTTCTTTTTTTTTTGACAAAAAAAATCATTGACCCACTTGGGCCTACAAGACAGCCCCACTCTTTTTTTTTTAAAAAAACTGCCCAACAGTGCTTGGAAGTAACATTTTTTTTTCATTTTCCAGCCCACTTGGGCCCTAATTAATTGCATCGCACGACCCCCTTTTTTTTCTTTAACGTGCCCGCTAGGGTTCCCGCGTTGAGAACCCTCTCGTAGTTCACAAATAGCCGCCGCCCCTGAGTGTCATGCCCCACGCTTGGGTACTGCACGCGCGAGGAGAAGGGTGCGCGCCTGGAGAGGGAGACTCACGCCGTATGGAGGATCGGTGGCGAGCTCGCCGTTTGGGATCGCCTTCACCGCCTGAATCATTTGGAGAGGCGGCACGAGGAGGCGAGGGAATCGCCAAGGAGCTTTGGGCGGGGATCAAGGGCGGCACCGCCTGGGGAGAACACGGCGCCGCCTGCGCTTGGGTGTTCCTCACCGCGCGCGAGATGGGGGGGGCGCGGAAGGGGATGTGCGAGCACCTGCGCGGAAGGCGGTGATGGAGCGGCGGGAGGCTCCGCCTGAGGGCTCGCCACCACCGTTGAAGGGCGCTGATGAATCTGTGATTCATCACATCAAAAGTCAAAAATAGAGCCTTGTTCCCGAGAAAATAGAGGCATATTTCCTTTTATCTTGCATAAATAACACTCATGCATGCATCCATAATTCATGCATTTTAGCAGCTCATCTGCATTTAAATAAGAAGCCAAAAATCCCCTGTAAAATACATCTTCATCAAAATAACTCCTTCTCTATAATACATGTATATACTCCTTAATAATATAGGGAAGAATGCCAAAAATCACCCTTGTAAAATAGCCAAATATCCTGAGAACCCTTGTACATTAAAACACACATAAAGCCCGCATACAAACCCCTACTTAGGTCGACTCACTCTTAGAATATTACATATCAAAAGACCTTCAAAATGAGACTAATTTCATTGAAATTGGAGCTTGTATGAGAAACTTGGGTTTTTGGGTCATTTTGTATACTACATATGTATATTTATGTATCTTTATATTTATGTATCATATGTGACCTTATCTCCGTCTTTGGTCAACATGAAACTTATAGATCTCATCAAGATCTACAACTTTCATGTTTTGAGTTTTTCCAAATTCGGCTTCCTCTTCTCTCTACACATATTTCTTCCTCCAGCCATTCACAGCAGGCCACGTGGCGCCCTCTGATTGCGCCACGCGGCCCGCTGCCCTTTGTCTGATCCGCCCGCGCCTTCCGCCGTTGGATGACCATCCTGATCCAACGGCCTAGCCGCTGCCACGCACGCCCTTCACATGGACCGTAGGATCAAAGCCCACTCCTCATCTCCACCGTCCCTTAGCGCCGCGCTCTCAACAAGCCACGTGGCGGCATCCACGCCGCTCGATCGCGCCCCCGATCCTCTCATCACAGCCGCCCACCTTCCAGCGAGTCTCGACCCTTAGATCATCTCTACCCTTTCATCTGAACCATCCGCTCGCGCCCCGCCACAACGCACCACGTGGCGCTCTCATAACCCCTCATCTGGGCATCCCAGATCTAATCCTAACCGCTCGCTACGCGCTAATCTCCATCGTTGGATCACAAGATCCAACGGTGGAGACTTCGTCTCCTACCTCGGGTGCCCCCTCTCTCCCACGATCTCTGCCTTGCGGGAGGGGCACCCCCTTCCTATTCTTGGAAGCGCTCCCTCCACCCTCGCCGGCCGCTGACCTCCCCACGACACACCCCACTCATCCCTCTCCCTCGCCAGCTCCCTCAAACACCACCATCTCCGCCACACTCGCCCCACGACAGCCACCAACTTCGCCACTCACCCATTCCAGCCGTCACCTTCATCCTTTAAATACCCCCTCTCCGGCCACATTCATCCCCATCCGCCACTCCAGAGAGATCCCTCGAGCTCCAAGCTTCCTATTGGTGACAGCAATTGGCTGGTTTGTCGAGCGACGACAGAGCTTCTTCTCCGGCGAGATCCTCGGCCCACCGCCGTGTCGCAGCCACTCCTCCGAGCAGCTGCTAGAGCTCGGGACCTTACCGACCCCTTGAGCGACGACCTGGAGCTCAAAGCTGAGCCCCAAACCCCAGGTAACCCCCTCCATTCCTCCTCCGATCTTGTTCTTATTTTCCCTTTATCTTCTCCGCTTTTATTCGCCGTCATCAGCCATCTTCGCACCTCCTCAACAATCCGACGAGCTTCGCGATGAAGCTCTGATTCTCGCTGGCATCTCTACACTTTCCGATACCCTATTTCACCAGCCATCGACCTGCAGCTCCACCACCTGGCCGGAGCCCAGTCACCCGACCATTTCCCCTTGCCTCAGGCCTCGCTGATCACGCCACCCTCTTCCACGATCACCTGCACGCCTCGGCTATACTTCTAACCTTTTGCAGGTACTCAATTCATCATTGGCCGGAGCCTCGTCGGAGCTCTCCTCGAGCTTCATCGACTCCGAGCTCCAGCCCTCCTCTAGGGATCCAGAGACCACCGGAGGCTTCGCCTTTCACTTCCGCTTCTTCCGAGCAAGGTGGGAGCTGACGAAGCTCATCACCGGAGCTTGGCAACCGAGGCGGAGCTCGGCTGCCTTCACCGGAGCGCAGCCCTCTCCTCCGCAGGCGGCGGAGGATCGTTAGAGAAGAAAGAGCAGCAACCGTTCGATCATCTGATCGAACGGTACTCGCCTCGCCACGCGTCCCTTCGCCGCCCTCATCCTCGACCGTTGATCACCCCTCGGATCGAACGGTACTCGCCTCGCCACGCGTCTTCATCGACATCCCTTGGATCCATCTTGATCCAAGGGCCTTCAGGCCGCCACGTCGCCCTTATCCGAGCCTTGGCCCCCAAGCCTAGGCTCGGGTGACCCGAAGCTGCCCCGAAGCTAGTCCGAACCTCCAGAAGGACCCGAGCCTTACTCCGAGCCTCCAACGCCCTCCGAACCTAGGTCCCCCCACGTGAGGAGCACGTGCGACCTGTGTTATTTGCACCGACGCCCCTGGAGCTTTCAGAAATTGCGAAAAGGTCCCTGTGAAGCAGACACCACGTGAGGAGCACGTGTCTTGTGGAAAAATTGCATAGAAGTCCTGCATACTATCGGTAATTGCATTTTAGTCCCTGTCAGCACGTTTACTTATTGAAATTTTATTTTCCAGTATTGCATTTACACCCTTGTGTTTGCACGTGTCCATAGCATGCATTTTTCATCATTTTGAAATTCTAAAAATTGCAAGTTGTTGAGAATTTTGTCCTCTACCTGTTAGTACACGTGTTTGATTTTTGTTGGTATGCTTGAATTATTAATAAATTAATTGGTTCATTTGTGTCATATTTTGCCCAGTAATGCCTTTTGATTTTTAATTAAATATCAGTGCCTTCAAAAATCACCAAAAATTCACAGTAGCTTAAGGACATTATTTTCAACACTCCATAAAAATTTCATATCATTTGCACGCATAACGAGGCCTCAATAAATAGTTTAGTGATTTTCTTTAATTAATTTTAATTAATTCATTTCACAATAAATTTAAGTTCTGTTAATTTTCCTAGGTCCCTGATCATTAGACCATCCTAGGATAATTTTAGTTCTTGGAAAAATTGTGATTTGATATTTATTAAAAATTAAACACTGAAAATCACTCTGTCTGTTTATTTAATTCACAGAAAAATTATTTTGAGTCGAAAAATTCCAAAAAAATTAGTGTAGGTCATTTTCATCATAAATAATCATCTGGCCAATTTTCATTATTTTTGGACTTCGTTTGATACATCAATTAAATTTAAAGTTAAATTGGCTAAGATTTGTCTGCATATGTCTGCATAAGAAATAAAAAGATCAAAAAAATTGACCCTCGAACATCAACACTTGAAAATTGCTGTGATCCACCTAAGGAGACAGTTGCCTCTCTGAGATCGACCTTGGACTCCACCAAGTAAAAAAATATCACCGCTTAAAATTGACCAAAATCTGACTTAAGTGGTTTTTGATCAACCTCTCGTATCCGACTGCAACGAACACTTAAAAGTAATTTGGACCATTAATTTGACCGAATTAACTAAGGGTGCGGGATCGTTATCAGGCGCCATGGGGAGGGTCCGCCTGGAGCGCTGCCAGCATCACGCTGGAGTAGCGCGTGATGGAGGGGCGTCTGGACAGGAGCAAGAGCTTGTTGCGTTGCCTCCAGAAGCCTTCTGGAAGAACATTGGACGATGAACAGATCGTGTCACGCACCCTAGGTTAGGGCACGCAGAGGTGTGTTGAGCAGAGACACGCCTGCCGCCTGATGGTTGCACGCAACATCCATGCTTCTTCTCAAAGCTAGGGTTCCCTGGAACCTCGAGAAGCGCACCTGGAACATATCTTGAACAGGAGTTCCAATGATATAGAACTAGATCTTCATAACATATCTTCAAGAACTCCAAAATCGAATCTCGAATAAAATTAAGAACTTGAACTTAAAAACGTCGAGAATCGAACCCGCTCTGATACCATGTTGAAATCAGAGAAGCGGAAGCGGAATCGATAAATCAACATAATAAACATAAGAACACAGAGGATTTACGTGGAACCCTACTCCCTAAGGAGCGGGATGAAACCACGGGAGAAGCCCTCAAGGGGCGGATATTCTATTGGAATTCTCAATGAGTACAGGGGGTGTGAGGCTCTTTATATAGGAGCTCAAGGGAGAATATTATATAGGATATTCCATATAGAATATTCTCTTAATAAATAGCCACACAAAATATTCTCTAACACCCATGTAAGAAAAATTTTCAGGATGGGGTGCTGCCCCCTACAATCCCTGCAAGGGGGGCCCACCTGGAGCCCCCTAGCCCCCCAGGCTCGCTGACTGGGCAGGGAGACTCCCGTATTAGTAGGTATGGTTGCATAGAGGGATATTAGACCGTTCTTCAACTGGGTTCAACGGAACATACGGTTAGGATTTAAATCATATGATTCATATCAACATCTCAGATATCTTTAATGACAACTATAGCTATGACTCCTTATTTGATAAATATTTTAGTGATAGTCATAACCAATGATTTCCTTTTTGATTGGGCAGAAATTTAGTAGAAATGTTTATGGAATTGATATAACCTTTTCTTCATATTCTTATCTTCATAATTTCATCATATATTACAATGTTATATTTTATATGTATATCAAATTATATTATTTCATCAATAAATATATTTATTATACTTTTTGTAATTATTTTCCTATACAAATTGGGGCTTACATCTCGACCGCCTCAAGGCTACGCCTCGTCTTCAGGTAAAACACCTCGTTCCACCTTCCATTTTTTCAAACCTTGGGCTCGATATAGATCGTCAGATCAAAGTCGATAAGGCTTGATCAGACAGTGCTTGTAGGTTCCTCTCCTCAACTGCTGGTGGTGTCGAAGCGGATCTTCGACGATGGCTTCGGAGCTCCACCGATGCGATCTGAAGTTGGAGATGGTCGGAGAATATTTGCCAAGACCTGGAGAAGAATGTGGCAGTGCAAGGAGGACGAAACGACTGCTGGACGGGTGGAACGATGGAAGCAAATAGGATGCGGAGCTCGAGATCGGAGAGGCTTGTGAACCTCTGACCAATGTAGGTGATCGGAGAGGTTTGCTCCCATATATTTGACTATTAAAGTTTTTTTTTTACGCTAAAAAAAGGGGGAGTACACTCGACGGTGTTTACCCCAATATATTAAAAACAAAATGTAAAGAGATTTTACAGAAGAGATAAGTAGGTAAAACAAAAAGGAATACCCGATTGGGTACCCGAAAGCAAGGTTCCCCCAATACAACCAATCCCAGCCTACCGAGGACACCAATCATCCAGAAGACGCGTAGCACGGATAGAAATGTTTTCCCTGTAGAATCGTTGGCCCGCAAAGATGGCCTCATTCCTCCCCAGCCATATGCTCCACAACCTCGCTATCGGATCCAGCACATGCTTCCTATCCCTGCCCCTCGAATTCACCAAGCTCTCGCATAAATCAGGAAAGGACACTGAATTTATCCAATCAAGATCATCCCAAAGTTCACGAACGGGCCCGCAATCGAAGAAAAGGTGAGTGATTGTTTCCCTCTCCGCACCACAAAGGACGCAATTCGGCCCAACATTGGGAAATAGAGTTGCACATTGATCACGAATTAAGAGCCTTCCCCTGCGTAGAAGCCATAAGAAAATGCCAATGCGCTCTGGAAGCTTCAGCCCCCAAAGGAATCTGTAGTCACGCACAAGAGTATCGTCGTCCACATAATTGCTAGGAACGAGAGCAGAGTACGCCTTCCTCATGGATAAAGAGCCATCCTTCCAGGCCCAGTGGTCCCGCCCGTCATTCGGTTGGGCAACGTCCGTAAGCAGCCCCAATAGCGAGAGTAGATCGTCCATACGCTGATCCGAAAGGTTCGCAGCAATCCGAGGACTCCAACAGCCGTCCTCCCAGAACGAGGCCACCGAAGCGTCCTTATCCTCCACCAAAGCATATAATCGCGGGAATGTATCCTTGAGAGCTCCCCTTCCGGACCAGTCATCGGTCCAGAAACGAAATGAATTCCCCTTGCCCAAGACCGGTTTAAATAGGAAGCTATTATGAATAAAAACATTCATCACTCCGCGCAAAAAAGGAGATAGGTGGCTGAACGAGTTCCCCCGAGTAACGCCCATCAAATCCTCTCCCAACAACTCCCGCAGGACATTAATCATGAAATTCTCCTCATTGCCCCAAACCCGTGAAGCCCACTTAAGCAGTAGGGCGTCATTAACCACTTCTAGGCGCCTGACTCGCAAGCCCCCAACCTGCTTGGGCCGAGAGACAACATCCCACCCCACCAGATGAACCCCCCTTCTCCCCCCCCTTTCTTCCCCACAAGAAACCACGCGTACATCTCTCCAACCGCAACCGAATCCCCTTCGGCATACCTCGAACCGAGAAGAAGTAGATAGGAATAGAGGATAGCACTGCTTTGAGAAGAACCAGCCGCCCTCCCCTGGAATTTAAAGCCGCTCGCCACCCGGCCAGGCGAGCCTCCACCTTCTCCACCACCACCTTCCAATCACGGAGCCGAACACGACCGACAGCAAGAGGCAGGCCGAGATAGTCAAAGGGGAGACCACTGGGGTTAGAGCCCAACAACTGGCCACATTCCAAGACCTCCGCCTGCGACAAGCCGAAGGGGACCACCTTAGACTTTGTCCCATTAGTCAAGATGCTCGAGACATCACTGAAAAGTTGAAGAGTAGTAGCCATACCGGATACCTCAGTGGGACCCCCTTCGATAAAGCAAATAGTGTTGTCGGCGAACTAAATAATTGGGACATGGAAGTCCCCAATATTGCATCCCCTTGTCAGGCCCGCCGCAACCACGCCATCAATCATACGAGGCAAAACATCAGCCGCCAAGACAAAGAGAAGGGGTGCGAGAGGACACCCCTGTCGCACCCCCCTCCTTGACTGGAAGAATCCCCCGACCGGGCTACCATTAAGTAAGACGGAGAGGGAGGCCGTGGAAACACAGCGCCACACCCACGAGATCCACGCCTCGGGGAAGCCCCTCCGCCTCAAGACCGACCACAAGAAACGCCAATCGAGACAGTCATAGGCCTTAGCGAAATCGATCTTCCAAAGAATCCCTTTCGCATTAGACTTCCTCCATGCCGCAACCATCTCGGAGGCCACTGCGAAGCAATCCAAAATTTGCCGCCCACGAATAAATGCCGCCTGCGACGGCGAGATCAGCGAAGCAAGAAGGGGAGCTAGCCTCCTGGTCAAGACCTTAGCAATAATTAGATAGATCCCATTCGAGATAGAGATAGGACGAAAGTCCTCGATGCGATTGGCCGCAGGTGCCTTGGGGATCAACACAATAAGGGCCCTATTAATTTTATCAAACCCACGGTTTCCATCATAGAATTCGCGCGCAACCTCCATTACGTTATCAACAACAACGTCCCAGAAATCACGGTAGAAGGCCACTGGAAACCCGTCAGGTCCCGGCGAACCGTCCACGTTAAGGTCCCAAACAACGTCTTTGAGCTCTGCCAAAGAGAATGACCTAACCAGGGCCACCGCATCCGAGTCTAAGATTGAGGGAGCCCCCCGACCCGACCATCGCCACCTGCGCAGCGACTGGCACCCAAAAACATTCTTGAAATGCGCCACCAAAGCCTCACCCATATCCTTGTCCCCATTAATGAGGGAACCATTCACCATGAGAGAACGGATGTAGTTGAATCGTCTTCTTCCGCTGGCCATCCGGTGGAAGAACGCTGTATTAGCATCACCTTCCTTGATCCACCTCAAACGCGATCGCTGACGCCATTCGAGTGTCCTTTTTTTATCCTCCGATTTGACAATATCAAGGGCAGCATCACGCTCCAAGAGCTCCTCCGTTACCGTTCTCTAGCGTTCTCCGTACGATCCAGCCGCAAAATAGCATCCTCCGCCGCCATCCTAGCCGCCACACGGGCCAGGCGCGAGTCCTTCTTGAATGACGCCAAGAGTCTTCTCAGCGAGGCAAGCTTGTGATCCAATCGACGAGCAGCGGAACCCACAAATGAAGTTTGGTTCCAGTGGTTCTTGACCAAATCTTTGAACCCAGGCTCCAATAGCTAACACCTTTCATACCGGAAGAGACCCCGAGGACGGAGCTCTTCCCCAGAATCCCACACAATTGGGCTATGATCAGAAAACGAGCGCGACCGAGATGACACCGAACACAAAGGGAAGGCCTCCATGAGCTTGATATTCGCCAAGAATCTATGAATCCTCGACCGAGAAGCATTGTTCCTCCAGGTATAAGAAATATCATTGGGCACCAGTCCCTCCAAGGCCAGGTCAGCAATGAGCTCGATAAAGTCGCGTGAGCCCGGATCCTGCCCCCCGCGGCCACGCGGCCGATCAGAAGAGAGGGCAGTGACATTGAAATCCCCTCCCAGCAGCCAGGGAAAACCCTCGAAGTCAGAGGCCGCCTCCCGCAGATCCTCCCAGAGCTCCTGCCGGAGTATGTGGCAAGTAGGCACATAAATACACGAGAATGCAATAGAGACATTAGAGTCGGCCCGAGTCAAGACGACCGTCAAAGAATGTCTTCCAACGCGCATAGAGGAGAAAGAGAATATCACCGAGCGCCAAGCCAAGATAATGCCACCCGACGTCCCATTCGCATCCACCGTGCGAAAGTCATCCAAAGCACCCGCACCGAAAGATCGCCACATGGAGTCATCCACCCCCGTAAGTTTCGATTCTTGAATAAAAGCGACACCACATTCCCACTCAGAGAGACGCATCCCCAAAGCACGCCGCTTGTCTGGTTCCCCGAGTCCTCTAACGTTCCATGATAGAATCTTCATTAAAAACCAAGGGAGCGTCCCCCGATAAGAGAGAGGCCTGCCGCCTCCGCCATCGAATCTCGCAACGTCGAACATGATGCGACCATGGGGTCGCCAAGGCGGGAGTGGATACGCCTACTATAGCTCTTCCCAAATCGTGAAGCGGATGAGCTTCCCACCGCAGAGGGAGCGTCACCGGTCCCTGAGGTACCAGCCAGAACACCGGCATCGCCAGCCGCACCAGGCGGAGAGATAGCAGAAGTAATCGGAGAGGATGGAGAGGAGTGAACCTGAGCCATCACAACAGACGAATCTATTTCCTCCAGATGGAACCTTCTGGGCAAGGCCATCGAAACAGCATGCCCTGGAATAGTAGAGACGGTCGCCAGAGAAAGAGGGTCCGATAGCAGTAGCGGGTCGGATGGAACCCACATGTGAGGCCACGATCCGAAAAGGGCGGATCCAATAGGGGATCGCATAGAATGAGTGGTCACGTGCCCCGAGATAGACAAATGCATGGAGTCAGCCGACATAATAGGCGGTTGTAGAGAATGCGAATCGACCTCGATTGAGCCCAGAGCCATGAAACCGCGCCTGGCAGGATCCGCACACATCTCTCGAGAAGGCCGAAAAAGTGGTCCAGGGAAGATACACTTACCAGGCGTCCCTTCGGGAACACCCCCAAAGGTGGACACGTGGCAACCAGAAAATGAAGCGTCGTCCCCCACTCCCAGGTCATGGACGCCAACTTTGACAGCCGGAGACGCCGGCGACGCCGCAGGCGAGAGGATAGAGAACTCTAGCTTGAAAGTCCAGCAGCCAACCTTCATGGATTCAAAGAAGACGTTATCAACAGCTTTGGCAAGGAAAGACGGAGAGCACTCCAGCAGAATTCTAGCGCGCGTCCAATCCGCGCCCGACGAAAGACCATCGTCGAGTATAGCCAAAACTTTCCCCCAGTCCCCCACCACCTTGGAGAGGGCGGGGACCGTGCGAGAGAGAAAGGGCACTCCCCGCACCTTCGCCACACAGACCTCCGTGACATAAGATGCTCCGTCCGCGACCCTCAGTCGTCTCCACGCCACATCGCCATCACCATCAAAAGAGAGAAGCCTTTCCCGCTGCTCCGGGGAAAGACCACGAACGCAGCAACGAGAAGAGTACAAGATGATGAAGTCCCCGCTGAACTGAGGACCCAAGAACTCCATGGTGTTGGAATGGATCAGTTCCCAGTCCACGCCAGGCCGGCGCAGGAGCCCCACCGCGGCGAGGAGGCCAACATCAGCACGTAATCTCCCCGCCCGAATCGCCAGCCCATGCAGCACCTCCCCATGCAGCGCCTCCCCATGCATCGCCTCCCCATGCATAGACTCCCCACCTACCGTCTTCCCATGCACCGCCAACGACGAATACGAAGCTTCTGCCACATCGCACCCCACCGCGGGGCCACTACGAGAGAGAGCACCCCCCCCCCCCCCCCCCTGAAGATGTACGACCACCGCCACCGCCCATCATCTACGCACCTCCACCCACCACTAAAGCATCAGGACCCATCACCTTCGCGTCGCCTCCTCGCACCACCTGCGTAAAGGAGCGAGAGCCCCTGACACTGAAGTTGACATGAAGTCCTCCTTGCAGCCCCGACCCATGCAACCGAGACCGAGCCCTACTCCCGGTGCACCCACGAGAAACACCAACGACCCTGCACGAGGACATGCGATGACCCACATTTCCGCAAGCATAACACCGAGGTGGAAGACGGCAAGCAGAAGCCAGATGTCCATGCATTCCGCAGCGGAAACACTTCTTCCCCGGCTTCCTATGCGAAACCATCACCCACCCTCCCTCCCCGGTCGCCCGCTTATCGCCATACGCTTCTACATGCTTCTCACCACCGTCACCACACGAAAAAGGCCCATCACCACCCCCCCTGCTGTCCCCCTTCCTCCCCCCAGCAGGGAGCGCTCCACCCTTCGACCTCGACGAGCTCGCCTCCCCAACGCCCTTCACTCGCCAGTAGCCCTTCACTCGCTCCATCTCAAGGCTGGAATTTGACTATTAAAGTTAACTAGATCCAAACAAAATAGTCAATATGAACTCTTATTGTTGATCAAATTTACAACATCATGCCTTTCTCCTTCCTTCTCCTCTTCCTCCTCCTCCATTTTTACCCTCTCAAGGCGGTTGATATAGTTCTTGTTCTTGAGGGAGGGGTCAAGGTTGATGACGACACATCACTTGAAGTCGGGATCTAGGGAAAGGGTGTCCTTGGTGCTCAAATACGTAAAGGGAACCAACCTCCAAGGATGTTGCCTCATCGTCGGAATTGATGAAGAGTCAAATTACATGCATGTGAGCTTGATCTCATTGATGATAGACTTAGTGTGTTCTAGGTAGGGGTAGAGGATGTGGCGACGATCCTCCTTGCAGAGGCAGATGAAGAGGAGGTCAGGGGCGAGATGGGTTCATGAGACCTTGGCACGAGAAAGACATCAGAGGGGGGAGTGAGGGGAGGAGAACATTCGTTGGAGTTGTTGAGAGAAGGGATTGTAGAGATGAAGGGGGTGTCCTTGAAGGGATTGTGGAGATTAAGGCGATGCTGGATTTCTTTGGCGGAGATCTCTGGTCTTTGGGCGAATGGATGCAAATATTTTTTTGTCCTATTTCATACGAGCTCAGAGATGGTGGCATAATGCGAGACAATTCTAGGCACACCCATGGGAGATTTTACTCATCACCTTTATTAGTATGTCGATGGTGACTGGTAGGTTTTAGCGGGCTAGTGGGATTCCTTTTGATGGAGAAGCTGGAAAGAAGCTTGCTGGTTGAAAGGTTTCTTGTCTTTCTAAGGGAGGTCATCCAATATTGGTTAAGGCAGTCTTATCAATTATCTCAACCTCTTTATCTTTCTTCATTCTATTCGAGGTTGCTACTTTGTGGGGTCTAACAAAGGTTTGATTATTTGATGAGAAGAGTTTTCTTGTCTTCTTCTATTAAGTATGGGAATGCCACTTGTAGACTAAGACAATATTACTAAACATGTGAAGGATGCTGGCTTAGGGTTCTTAAATTGAAAGATGAATAGGGCACTGAATGCGTAATGGATTGCTCAGATCTGGGTGATGGCACTGATATGCTTTCTAAGTTGATCCGTTCGATTTGTGGGGTTATATCTGAGTAGCAACGTGATCTAACTTCACTACGTCTCCATTTATTTTTGGAGAGGCATTTGCATCGTGCTCCTTAAGTTCATACCCTCATTTCGGCTAGTGATGGGATACTGAACTGGGTTCAGTTTTTGATCGATGACTGTACTGATGGGGGTTTTGTATGTAATCGATTTGGAGGCATTTTCACTTGGGTTACTGATCAGAGGGCGTCAGTTGCAGAGTACCGATTTGGGGATATGTGAACACCGCTTCTATCGCAAATGCCGAATCAGAGAGTGGGGGATTTCCTACGTTTGCCTAGATCGCTAGACTCAGTGGATGATCCAATGATAGATCTGGAGAGGCGAGCATTTCTTTGTGAAGAAGGCCTATAAGGTTGTTTTTGTATCTAATGTGTTTGATCTTGAGTCATGACATTTTCACCCATGACTATGCTCGTAGTTGGAAGTGGGGATTCCAATATGGGTAAAAGTGTTTCTTTGGTTTCTTAGGCTTGGACGTATTTTTACAACTGCTCGTAAGGAGAGACTTCTGTCAGATGCAAGTATGGAATGCGTCCGAGGTGAGGGACATCGACCATCATTTCTTTACATGCACGAATTCTAGGAGAGCTTGGGAAAGGTGCATATTACCTATTAAAGTTATTGTTAGAGTCACTTTACAGTATTTTGTAAACTCCTCAAGGGTACCCTTGTAATTCTTCTATTTTTGCTCACACTATATAAGAAACCCTAGGGCCTATGGAATAAACAATTCATTCTCTCATCATTCTCCACATGGTATCGGACTAACGTTCCTAGACTGGAGTTCTGACCTAAGCGTCCCTTCTACTACCACAAGACCTATCCTCCTCCTCCTTGCACGATCCTTCTTCTCCACTTAGGGCCTCGCACAAGGCCTCACGGGGCACCAGACAGCATGGGCTGCACCGCTCAAGGCTGGAAGCCCATCTCCAGGCCACCATGGCCTCATGCGGCACCACCAGGGGCCCTTCAAGCCCTCCGTTAGGTGGTTTTGGACCATCATCAGGGTTTCAACCCCTTCTCTAGGGCACCTCTAGCCTTCGCTATTGCTCAAACCCTCCTTCAAGGGCTCTCCCATCTACCAAGGCCTCAGCCTTCCGCCAGAGCAGTCCTATCACTCTGCTAAGGCCTTGCAGGTCAACATCGCAAGACAACTCTACGTTGACGGAGTGCTATCATCTTCTTACCGGGCTATATGAGGAACTTGCTATATTCCAACCGATCTGTTGTACGAAACATGTGGCATAAAGAGGGGAATGACAAGTATATAGGTTTCTTGCTGGCCTGCATCCACGATATCAGAATGTGAAGGAACAATTCCTTACATTAGATACACTTCTATCCATCAAAGTCATATTTGAACGTCTGCAGCAGATTGAGAATTCCAATGCTCACCAACAGCCTCCATAATCTACGGAGAACTCAACTTTTATGGCCTCGTCAAGACGAGGAGTTCGCTTCAGCTACAGGGGTGGTTCCTCCAGAGGTGGTCGTGACTCTGGTCAGGGTCGTGGTCGTAGAAATATTCCTTGTATTCATTGCTAGAAAATGAATCACCCTTCTGAGAAGTGTTGGATGAAGTTTGGGATACCACCACATGCTCACTTGGCATCTGATTATGATAACACAACAACAGAAGCATCTGCACGAGACACTACTGGACAGATAGTCAAACTCTCAACCTATGAGTATTCACGTATGATGGAGATGTTACGACATTCTGAGACTATGCCAAGTGAGGCCACTCCTACTGCTCATGTAGCCATTCCGTCAGGTACCATTATCAATACTACAACAACTAATGCTCCTGCCTGGATCATAGACTCTGGTGCATCCATTTATTTGACAAGAGATGGTAATTTATTGATCTCTTCCCAACCTTCTTCCACCGTGAAGTCAGAGTGGCCAATGGGGCTCATTCCCCAGTTACCTCTATTGGGATTATGGAGTTCTCCAGGCTCCATCTTACGGGGGTTCACTGTGCACTAGATTTCCTACCGAGCTTACTCTTTGTTCATAAGCTATGTATTAAACTACATTGTCTTGTGATTTTTGATGAGATATTTTGCTATTTTCAGGACATCTAGACGATGCAGATTTTTAGTGGGACATGAAAAGAATGGACTCTACTATCTTGACATTCCTACGTATTCTACCTTTGTTGGTGCCGTGCTGATCAATTCTGACCCCCTTCTGTGGCATCTCTGTCTTGGTCATCCGTCTGCTAGAGCTCTCTCCATAATGCTCTCTGAACTTTCTTCCCTGAAGCTATTTGAATACGAGGCTTGTCAGTTCAGAAAACATCACAGGACATCCTTTCCTGCGAGAGTTGAGCCTCGTTGTTCTGTTCCTTTTGCGGTGGTTCAATTGTCCGGTTTGTACTGTTTGTGGTCACCAGTATTTTGTTGTTTTTATCGATGATCATAGCGGATGATCTTCGATCTACCTAATAAAAAAGAGATAAGATATTAATAAAAAGATGGTTAAGTCTTTCTTTCATCTCATTAAAACTACATTCTCTACTTGTATTCATATTTTGAGTACTAATAACACACTTAAATTTACTCAACAGTCAACATGAGTTGGTGTCATTTCTTGATTCTCATGGTACTGTCCGTCAAACATCGTGTTCCTATACCTCTCAGCAGATGGAATTGCTGAGAGGAAACTTTGTCACCTTCTTGATATTGTTATGTCTCTCCTTTCTCACATGAAGGTACGTAAGACTTACTGGGGGGGTTGCCATCCTTATTGTAGTCCACCTTATAAAGGGGAACTACTCCTTTGCCATTGGTATACCCTTACGAGACTCCTTTTCCTTTACCCCTGCGGATTTTTGGGTGAACAACTTTTGTTCATAATTTTCATACCGTAGATAAACTGTCTGCCCGTACGGTCAGATGTGTTTTTCTTGGGTACTCTCGGACTCAAAAGGATTATAGATGGTATGATCCTGTGGGGAATCGTTACTATGTCTCTGTTGATGTCACCTTTTTCGAACGAACATGTTTTTTCATAAAGTCTGTCAATGATATACCCTTGGAGTTACTGCTCAGTTGGATGCTCTGCCAGACCTCCCTATAGCTCTGCGGTACACTAAGAGGCAATGTACTTTTTATCCTATCTCCTCTTTTACTTCTACTGATAGCCTTTCGAGTGATGATAGACGGTTTACAGATGTCGTAATGACGATCACTATCCCGTGTGATCATAATGGTGCGACGCAGAACCATGGTTGGAAGATGGCCATGGACGAGGAGATGGACACAATTAGATGGAGAGGAACATGGGATCCAGTGCCTTTCCCACATAGGGTGAAACTGATTGCATGTTGATGGGTCTTCACGACCAAGCAGTCTCTTTATGGAACAATCGATAGATTAAAAGCACGATTTGTGGCAAAGGGTTCAATTAGACATATGGCCTGGACTACTTTGAGACTTTCTCACTAGTGGCAAGGTTGGGTTCTGTTCGCATTACTCCGTCTGTTGCAGTCAACAACAATTGACCTATATTCCAACTTGATGTGAAGAATGCCTTCCTATATGGTGATCTTGAGGAAGGGGCTTATATAATGCAACCGCCTGGTTACTCAGTCGAGAGGGGGTGTGTATGTCGACTTCTCAAGGCTATCTATCGCCTGAAGCAAAGTCCACGAGCCGATTTGATAGACTCACTATTGATATTGGTTCCTTTTGGTTTCAGAGGATGAAATCAGATTACTCCATTTTTGTGAGACGACGGGCCATTGGGACTGATATTGGCCGTTTATATTGATTACATGATAGTAACTAATGACGACAAACATGAATTGTAGAGACCAAGGCCTTTCTCCAAGAGGTGTTTGTCACCAAGGACTCAAGTCAGATACGCTACTTCTTGGGTATATAGGCTATCCACATAACAGAATGGCTACATCTGTCACAGAGAAAATATTGCATGGACATTCTTACAAAGACATGTCTGCTTGGATGCAAACCATCGAGCATCCCAACAAAGACACAGAAGCATGCCACTTCTCCAGATCGTAGTTTTGAGAATCCTACTCGATACGGAAGCTTAGTAGGTAAACTGCTTTACCTCACTGTCATCATATGCTGTCAGCATGGCTAGCCAACATATGGACATGCCCTATTACAATCATTGGCAGGAAGTTCTCCTAATACTCCGTTATTTAAAGGGATCTTCTGGATGCGGTTTTTTCTACAGAGCAAATGGTCACACCAATATTATTGCTTATGCTGATGCAGACAATGTTAGTTCTCTGGATGGGATACGATCCACCATCAGATATACTATTTTTGTTGGAGGAAATCTGGCTACCTGACGCATCAAGAAGCAAACCGTTGTATTTAGGTCAAGCGCTGAAGCAGAATATAGGGCAATGACTCAGGCTACATGTGAGATTACTTGGTTGACATCTTTCTTGACAGAAGTTGGTCTTCCTACAACTACCCCTATTCCTCTGCATTGTGACAACGAATCTGCCACCTATATTGCTACCAACCATGTCTTTCATGAAAGAACCAAACATATTGAAGTTGATTGCTATTTTATATGTGATGTTGCATACCAAGGGAAGATTTGCACTCCACATGTGTCTACCGAACTTCAACTTGCTGACATTCTCACAGAGGCACTACCCAAGAGGCATGCGTTTGAGCTTATTTCCAAGTTGGGCATGATCCTTGTGGGGGAGTGTTTAAGTTATTGTTAGAGTCATTTTATTTATTATGTAAACTCCTCGAGGGTACCATTATAATTCTGCTATTTTTTCCCCTTGGGGTTTCATGCTATATAAGAAACCCTAGAGCTTATGGAATAAACAATTCATTCTCTCATCATTCTTCACATTACCAATGTTGACCATGAGGATGCCGACGATGACAAAAGAAAGGCTATAACTTTTGTTTGGGCTCTATGGCTTGGAAGAAATGGGCTTATCTTTAGGGGAGAGAAGCTTTATATAGGAAATGCAATTGAACATGTGAAGGTGATTTTTAAGGCATGCTCTTTGTAACCTTTGTACCTTATCTTATTATAAATGAAGATTTGAGGTTTGGTGCCCACCTTTCTATTAGTTCTTTATTTCTTTTCCTAGAACTTGTGCTTGTTTCTCTTATTATTTTGTTTTAATGATGAAACACATCAATCGTGGTGCCTCTTTATAAGAATAAAGGAGACATTCAAAATTGTTCTAATTATAGAGGTATCAAGCTGATGAGTCACACTATGAAAATTTGGGTGGGAACGTGTGATCGAAAGAAGACTGAGGCAAGTTTCCAATGTAAAAGAAAACCAATTCGGATTCATGCCAGGTCGCTCAACTATTGAAACCATCCATTCGTTGAGGAGAACAATGGAGATTTATAGAGCTAAAAGGAAGAACCTCCGTATGATCTTTATTGATTTTGAGAAGGCTTATGATTCTGTCCCACGGGAGATATTGTGGAGAGTTTTGGAGAAGAGGCAAGTACCTTTCCTATACATTAACCTCATAAAGGACATGTATGATAGGGCTTTATCTTGTGTAAGGACCCCGTCTGGGAAGATAGACTATTTTGACATCAACATTGATTTACATCAAGGTTCAATTTTGAGTCCATTTCTTTTTACTTTGATTATGGATGAGTTGACAAGTTACATTCAGGACGAGTTATCTTGATGTATGTTATTTGCTGATGATATTGTGTTTATTGACGAGACTAAAGATGGAGTAAATGAGAAGCTTGAGGTCTGGAGACATGCATTGGAGACTAAAGGAGTTCATATAAGTAGGGCTAAGACGGAATATATTGAGTGCACCTTTGATGGAGGCAATGGTGAAGGAATTGAGGTGAAGATTGGTGGCAATAACATTCGGAAGAGAGATTCTTTTAGATATCTGGGATCTATTTTGCAACAAATGGGGAAATTGATGGAGATGTTACCAATAGAATAAATGCAGGTTGGCTAAAGTGGAGGGGAGCCTCTGCTGTTCTCTGTGATAAGAAAATTCCTTTAAAAATTAAAGGAAAGTTTTACAAAGCAGCCATGAGACCTATTATGCTCTATGGATCTGAATGTTGGCATGTGAACCATAGACATGTGCAGAGAATGACTATAGCAGAAATGAAAATGCTAAGGTGGATGTGTGGACATACACGCAAAGATTGGATTCGGAATGATGCAATTAGAAAGAAAGTTGGTGTAGCTCTGATCGAGGATAAGATGCGAGAAAACCACTTAAGATGGTTTGGTCATTTGCAAAGAAGATCAACGGATGCACCAGTTAGGAGATACGAGTGTTGGGATGTTGAGCCGGCTAAGAGAGGGCGATGACGACCCAAGAAGTGTTGGAAAGAGACTATACGAAGGGATCTTAGTTTTTTTGGATATAAGCCCGATATTGGCCCAAGATAGATATGAATGGAGGCGAAGAATCCATGTAGCCGACCCTACTTAATTGTGGGAAAAGACTTTGTTGTTTTTGTATGACACACAAAAATCTCAAGTCGCTTACAAAGTATGTATTTTTGACTTATACATACACGAGTTGAATATAGATTTCAAGAAGATATCCAAATGTCAAAGACTTGATTCAAGAAGTTACACTTTCTTGTTGTAATTTCTTTGTTGTAATTGTATCAAAGTTTATTGTAATGTTTGTATCAAGCTGTAAGCTTTAAGAGCTCAACAGATCCTTCCTAATCTGGACCAACTCAGAACAAACTCATTGCATTGCCTTGATCAATCACCTTGCATCATCTGATCGACCAACCTTGACATATGATCAACCAATTTGTAATTGTTTTTCTTACAAGTTTGATCAATCGACTAGTTCCTAAACGATCACTTGCCGGTGGATCAATCGAGAGTCTTGATCGATCACTTCTAATTTCATCTCAATGGCTCTTTAACAACTACTTTTGATTGATTAACTGAAGTTAACATTTTCAGTTAAACCAGCCTGATCGATCAACATTTGTGGTATGGTCGATCAACAATAATGAATCTTCTTGATTTGTTAACAATTTAGTTTTTAGCGACCACATTTTCAAAGGTCCGACCCTTACCGATTACTGGAAGACACACAACTCACAACAACAAAGCAACTTCTCTAGAGATGTTCTACTCCCTCTCCATTCTTCAAGCTTTTAAACATTCTTAGAGAGTTCCAAAGTTTCTAGAGATAGATTATTTGACTCACCAAAACTCTCGAAGTTAGCATTCAATTGCCTCCAAGCTATCAAGCTCCTAGGCAACTACTTAGAGACATCTTCCTACATGAAACAATATAGCTGGTGATATTTTTCCATTATATACTACTTTATTCGTACCCACTTAAATGGTCTGGTGGTAGTGCAGTGTGCATACCACCCAAAAGATCAAGGTTTAAATCCACCCTCATGGTGTTGCATTAGGTAGTCGACAACCACCGTAAAAAATAGTCGAATCTTTCAACATGGATTTGAGCAAGAATCCATATAGTTGATCCTACTTATAGTGGGAGAAGTTTTCATCATTTTTTATATTACTTTATTCACATGTATTACTTGTCAGAGATTGTATTATAGCTCGTGCTCATTATTGGAAATAACTGTTTAACAATATGTCTTTGTTAAAACCAAAGTTATTTTATATCTCTTTTCAAGATAACCCCTTTTGAAGGAAATCTTGGTGTTAGATCCAAGTGTACAGGTTTCTCAGACTGTTGGAGTTTGTCCATCCAAGAAGGTTAGAGGATAGTCAAAGTCCGCCCACCCTCTTGACACTGCTATGGTGTTTGATTTGATAGTGTGTTGATCCAATCTTTTGGTGTTAAATCCAAGAGCTTTATAAATGGTTGATTTATTCATGCAAATAACTCGCAATATTGAAGTAGTTGATCGGTTCGGTTGATAAAAAAATCTTAAGGCAGGAAGATCTGGGCCGTTGTATTTGCCTGGTTGGGTTTCCGTGTAAACGTCTCTGTCCATTATGGTTAAATATCTTGTTTGTTTGTCCATAATTTTCAATTTCCACATTTTATTTCAAAGTTATTAGATATTATTATTCACCCTCATTAGTATTGCAATCCCCAAACACTCTCACTCCTAGGGTTCACACCCCACGATTTCTGAAAAAACTCCTTAGTCATTTCCTTAAAGGCTCGAGACTAAACTAGAGTACATCATTTTCTGCACTCTTTAGTTTGGTAGAAATCCATTATACTACATGGATAAGGTGGATATCATGGGCATGGTCTCACCTAGAGTCATGACCACTGTGATTAAGAGCAGTATATCTAAGTTTTTATAGACTGATTTACTTAAGCATCATGCAGCGGCGTTGCGGGCACATCTAGAGGGGAAATGACAGAGATGCCGCTAGACGGAGAGGCTATCACTAGGCGACGAGATTGCCGTGGAGCAACGAGACTGCTGTTGGATGGAGGTGTCGCTTGCAAGGCTGCTACATACCACATGTGATGATGGTTTGGTGTGGTGGCGATGGGATTGAATGTCAGAATTTTAGTCCAAGACCGTTTCTCTAATATCATGTGGAGAAGATTGGAGACCTAATGGGATGATTTTTTCTTGAGGGGCTAGCATCCTTTCACCATCCGGCTATCTTATATAGCTAGGACCCTAAAACCCTCGAATAAATAGTATTCCTCAACATGAATCCTAAACATAGAGGGGATACAAACTGAAAGTGTTGATAATAAAAACTACGTAGGAACAATAGTTGTCTAATAATTTGACTGGGGACTGCTTTACGCGGTTCATACCGAATGCTAACCCAACATGCTTGCGATGTCTGGAGGACGTGGATGATGATCATCTTTTCTTCAATTGAATGCGCTCTTTGGAAGCTTGGACCATGTTTGGGAATCGAGCGGTGCATATTAATTGTGTGTCGGGTTTCTAGGAATCCATTGGGATGGAGTGGAATAGCACATAAAAGGAGCGATTTGGGTGCTTAGCTATGATCTGGGCAATTTAGAATGCTAGAAATGGTGTGATTTTTCACCAGGACTGTGCTTATGGTGAAAATGTGGTAGCGCACTCTAGGGCGCTGGTTGAGAGTTGGAACTTGTACTTTCTTGTCTTCTTTTCGCTTGCTTTAGGCTTGTACTTTTTATAGAGGTGATAAATGGTAAAGTTTTTGGACACACACCTATATGGTGAAGGCGCTTTTTTTCTTTTCAGAAAAAGGCTAATAATAATGTCAATATTAACACTACCTCCCAACTCATAGTTGCCATTTTTTGGTGGTAGTTCCATGAAAATGTAACACACGTGGATCGAGGGATGAAGTTTGGAAGATGAGAGCTGAGATTGGAGTTCCCTACAATCTTCCATCCACTCTCTAGTCCATGTTCATATTTAGAGGATGCTGAAAAATATCGAGAAGGTGGGCATGCGTAGGAAGATTCCACGTGACTCAGATTTCAGTGCATCATTTTGTCAAACGTTTAACAACTATTGGAGAGGACTGGCGTTGAGCTTCCCTAACTTATCGAATTCATATGAGGTCCTTTGTTATATATACTTCCTTGTTTTATTCTAAGCTTCCACCGTCTTTTATGCATTGAAACTCAAAGAATAAACATCGTATTTGCCAAACAAGCTTCTTTCATCATCCCTTAAAAAGCAAAAGGAGAAAAACAACAAGTATGTAACTATGGTACATGTTAGAAGTCTTCTGGTGATTCTTACTTGAAAGAATGGGGGAAGGGGTGTTAGTTCATTCCATTCCTTGGTAGACAAGTGCAAATCATTGAATGAGAGGGCTATCATTGGTAATCTTTAATTGGTGATAAGAATGACCTAATGGAGGGTAAACACCAATGGGAAGACTGCTTGGCTTTTTTAAAGGTTGTTTGGATTTTTTTATCCATGGTTTCCTTCCTCCTTTGCTTTGTTTATTTGATTCTAGCACGCGTGGCATCTGTAGCTTCTATCGAACTAAAGCCTATGAGAAGTCAAACTACCTTGAATGTGACATAGGGGGGTGTGGTCCAGATTTCATGTGTTGCCCTTCACAAGGAATTTTAGAATTTTAAGTCATAATTGAGCTGAAAAAAAGCACGGAAACAAAGTGTTAAAGTGAGTGCTTTAAAAAGTGAAGTTTTAAGTACTCTAAAGAAGAGGTCTTACTTGACCTAGGAAGTATTCCGGGTAAATAAGATTAGGTAGAGGCACCGTCATAGTTGGAAGAATTAAGCTAAGGAGTGGATGTCACAGAGACCAGAATGGAGGTCTCATCTTACTAATATCTGTTAGAAAAGGAGGTGCATGATGTTAATCAACCGAATGTTTGGGGGAATTAATTAGATCAAGGAGAGAGGAGATAAAACAAACAAGACATGAGGGTGGATTGAGCGTGGGACTGGGAGTGGATGCAAGGAAGATGGATGTGTATAGATAGAAATGAACATTGTCCATAAACGACAAGAAAGATTGATTTAATATGGGAGCCATTACATTGGTACAATACAATCAAATCAAATAATTCGATCTCCTCCCTCTAGTTTCCTTGGCATCTTCCCTGCTTAACTTGACTACACTGTTGTAAAAGTCGGCTGGCTAGGCCGCCTAGTCGAGTCGAGGGGGGTAGCCGTCTCGACTAGGCCTAGTCAGTCAACCCGATTACTAATCAGAGCGACTAGGCGACCTAGCCGGCTGAGTAATCGACCGAATTTTGCATAGAACTTTTTTAGTTTTTATTTTTTGTTTTTTAAAGAAAATTCATTCTAATATGCTTAATGTTATATTTAAAGTTAATTACTTATTCTGTTTCATTATAGTGGTAAAGAAAAGAGATTTTATCACTTGTGCCCCTCCGAGATATCGCAATTTCAGTTATGCCCCTATCTTTTTGGTAATATCAGTTGTGCCCCTCAAAACTTGCTAATTTATCACTTGTGCCCCTCGGGTTAGTAACCGTCCATCCACAGTGCAAACGGCCGTTAACTTTGAGGACATAGGCGGAATTACTTTAAAAAAAGGTTAGGAGGTCATTTTACATCATCTTCCTCATCCTCTTCTTCTTCCTCCTCTTGCCCATCCTCTTCCTCCTCCGGCTCCTCCTCCTCCTCCCTCTCTGCCCTCACCCCTGCCCCGCGCCGCCTCTCCTCCCTCCTCCAATCTGCCAGCAGCACCTCGTCGTCCCCTTCCTCTGACCTCCTCCTCCACTTCATCCTCCGGCAACTACCTCCGCCTCCTCCCCCCACCGACCACCTACTCCTCTCATTCCTCCTCCAGAACCAAGCTCCATCGAGACCTTCCCCCCGCCCCTATCGAAGCCCCCCTCCCCCAGCCTGCAAGTCCCATCTCTCGCAAGACCCCGCAGCCGTCGAAGCCCCCTCCCCTGTCCACAACCCCCGATGAAGGCACCCCCTCCTGTACTTCCGACAAAGCCAGACCCGCCACTGGCCGCAAGCTCCCGACGACCCGCAAGCCCCCGATGAAGGCACCCCTACCCGCAATCCCCCGGGAAAGGATCCACCTGCAACCCGCCCGCAAGCTCCCGGTCTACAAGTCCCCCTGCGCGCTTCGGTCGACGACCACCACCCACCTCCCGCTTGCAACCCCTGCGCGCAAGCTACAACTCCTGTCGATGACCCCTCCCGCCCGCAGCCCCCGATCTGCAAGGCCCCCTACGTGCTCCTGTCGACAACCCCCACCCACCTCCCCGCTTGCAACCCCCCGTTGAAACCCACCTTTAATCCCCCCCTTCCCCGCAAGCTCCAGCTTCTATCGATGACCCCCCCCCCCCCCCCCCGCCCCTCCCAGCCCGCCGCCCCCGCCGCCCCCGCCGCTGCCCCGCGCAGCCTCCTCCCAGCCCCGCCCCCTCCCAGCCCGCCGCCCCCGCCACTGTCCCTGCCCCCGCGCCTCCTCCGGTCCCTTCCGCCCTCCTCCACCACCTGTGGCTGAAGCTGAAACTGGAGTTGAGTTTTTTCTTAAATTTTGATAAATTTTTGACTAATTGATTCATAAAAAGTCATCCAAAAATTCAATAAAATTCATCGTTTGATCCGTAACGAGTGATATGCCCGTGGAAATGTAAAAATTTTAGAGATTCGATGGATGCATGAAGGTGTTAGTAAGAGAGAGAAATTATGAAGAGAAGGAAGAAGAGCAAATGGAGGAGGAAGAAGATGAAGAAGGGTATGGACCATAATACCCTTCTTAACCACACCATGGTTTGAATAAACCATGGTTATTTTAATTTTTTGACGGTCAATCTGACGGAAGGGCACAACTGGTGACGGAGCAAGAAGTTAGGGGCACAACTGATATTACCAAAAAGATAGGGGTATGACTGATATTGCGATATCTCGGAGGGGCACAAGTGATAAAATCCCTAAAGAAAAAGTACAAATCTATGTAAGTATATAAGAATATATGTATAAAAAATAATTTATATATTTAAAATAATTGAAAAAGTCAAAACCGACTAATGGCCGGCTATATTCGATTAGTCGCATGACTGCCGATTAATCCTTAGTAAGTGCCCCCACCGACCGAGTACCGACTACCGATTTTTGCAACCTTGCTTGACTGTATATATGATATATGCTTAGGCTGGACTTGCCACGGACTATTGTGAAGCCTTAGCCTTTTATTCAAAAAAGCCAAGAAAAGCGTGAGATCTACATTGGGTTAAATATTAACAATTAGATCGAGCATGCCCCTGTGGAATGTCTAACTCATTTACTTAAACACAATCTTATGCAGATTGCTTGCCAGGCTACTAATGAAATGCCTTGCCGTTCTTTGTTTATCTCCAGTATTGGCCTTCTCAGTTAGTATATTCTTTCAACATCTTTGTACACGCTTTAAATTGTACCTAGGCTAAAACCAGTCCAGCATGGTGTCTGTTGCTTTCCCCCTACTAATGTGTGCATCTGCGATGAACATGCACAGTTTGTTTTGGCTTCTGTGATTATGCCAGCAGCAGGAGATTACTAAAATCCTAAATGCCATTTTTTGTGCGACTTATGTAGCATTTATTCAGAAGTCACTTAACATAATGCTCATATACTTAGTGATCCATTACAAGTCATAATTTTCTCATGTATTTGCTGAGATTTGTTGCTTGCTTTCTTTCTGCAGATAAAAACGGAAGTTATTACCCTTTACCACCATGGTATTGTTTTTCATAATTGCATTTGATATCAATTTATTTAAAAACATGGATTTTTTGACTTGTAGGAACATGTATTGTGGAAATTCTTTTGCAGCAAAAGAGGATGACCTCCTCTCCTGCGATGTTTTATCATATACCCAGATGTTCACAGCTAACGGGGATTCTTTCAACATTCTTCTGGAATTTGATGCTACATCAGCTTACTTGTTTTCTACATAAATTTGAATCAGGAATTTCGAGGGGCTTCATTGCTGGAATTTCCGTCGCTGCTGGGGTTTGTCTACTGATATTTGTAGTTCTATTTGTCTTCTGCAAACAAAAGAAAGGACTTGAAAACTCACTAAATATGCCGTTGCATGGTGAATCTTCTCCCCTTCAGGAGGGTAATACTTATGTTTGCATATGTGTTCCTTCTATTAATCTATATTCTTCCTTATCATTATATTTTATAGCTGTGGAGAAAAGGCAGTCATATTTCATATAAATGACTGCAATTTCTGATTAACTTTCTAAATGATATACAGCTTTTCCAGCTAGTTATTGATATTCTTATAGGTCTGATATGCCATCATTCTCGACCATCATCTGCTTATTTTATCTTATATTCGGACTGGGTTAAACACAATCAATAAAAAGTTCATTAATTTCCGTTGGGAAAAGAATAGAATATATATTTTCTGGGAACCCTAGGCTCTCA